>LPNX010240577.1:99370-144950 GCA_001517045.1 Pseudotsuga menziesii
ACACCAAATGGTCCCGAATTTGAAATGAAATGGTATGGTTAGTATTATCACATCAAAATATTACCTTTAAAAACTATTATTATGAATCCAATCCTCTTTAAATTGGTTTTGGGATAATGAGAGAAAGTGTAAGTTTCCTAGGAAAAAATAGTAAGCTAGTCTTTCTTTGTTTTGATCCAAACACCATAGAACCTTTTCAAATTACTTATGGAAGGACCTATAGGATTGAAAAATACTAAAATACCTTACACACTCAATGGTTGAATCAGAAAACTCATTTTGACATGTTATTCAAGTTTGCACAATTTTGGCCAATTTCTAGCTTTGGACTACTGAAACCCAAGTTGATACAAATGCGCCAAAATGACTTTAAATTATTTATGAAATGGATTTATGGGTATAAATACATACTAATTAAAATTATGAATTCTCATACACTTCTGAAACTTTATTTTGTCTCTAGGGAAAGAAGGAAAAAACACTAAGAACACCAATGTTAAAACCACAAAGGGTAGATGACACTTTTGGCTCTCCAAATCCAGCATAACCCTCCCAAATTTAAGAACAGATTATGGATATGCATATATTCCATAAAAAAATTTCAGTATTCATGGTTATGAATATTTTAAAACTATTTATGAGGTGCAACATCTATATTGTAACTTTCATTGAATTTGCTTAAGGGGAAATGATATTAATAGCTCGATTTTGACTCATGAAAGGTAGATCGAATGGTTCATATAATGAAATTAAATATAAATACCATAAAAATAATTCAAATGGATTCCAAAAAATAATTAAAAATAATATAAATTCCTTCATACAAATATGATATACTACCCTTTCAAAGTGGCATGCAAATACATGAAAACTAGTCATTCAAGAGCATCAAAATGCATGCATTTCACACTACATTTTCTTAGACTTCGAGATACAAAGAATATGGTAATTAAAATATAGATTAATTGTGATAATTTATTTATATTAGTATATAGGATCCAAGGATATTCTCACAATTCGATATTTCTCACAAAATATGCAGAAAACAAGTAAAAAGTTAAAATAACATACACAAAAGCAGTCAATAAAATATATTATTATGATTTTCCAACATGTAAATATGACTAGAACATTTTTATAATACAATAGGGAAGAATATTGAGGCCTTGGAGTCCATATCGATGCATACTAGTGTCAGCTAGTGATTTGACCCTTAAACCCCCCTAGGTGGACCAATCAGCTTCCTAATCAACCCAAACGGTCACAAATGCTAGTTTCAACGAGAGTGATCCATGATGTAACATAAATGCAGGAATTTAAGGAATGTTTAATAGCATGGTTGATTGAGAGTGGCCCAAGGAGGCAATAAATTCCCAAGGAAGGCCAAAAAGCACCACAAGCATGCACTAGCGCCTCAATTCAAACACAACTCATGAATATACTGATGTGGGAGTGCATAAATATAGTATATTATCAATGAGGGTGTCTAGGTTATGAGAATGATTAACCTAGATCACCTCAACTATCAGAATAATCAAAGTGGAGCACCTCAACTATCATTAATTGATCAATTTACCTAAGTCTAGACCATGGAATAAAGCATAGAAGATAATCAAATGTGTCCTAGGTGTGTGATCATGGTACTAAGGTGGATTATTGCTTGAAAACAATACTTAGTACTAAATCAGTATATATTTTCCAAAATATTATGGAGGCCTTGGAAACTAAGGCTCAAGTCACCTCATACAATAGAAATGTTATTTGTCCATAAAAAACAAGGTAAGGAGGAAAACCACATCGGAACAAAACCCCCCCTCAAAAAAAAACATGAGGCCAAAAATATGCAAGTGAATATCAACCATCACCATGTGTCACCCACTCCAAGAAGGGATATCAAATAGGTAAATGTATTCTCTATGAAGCCCCTGGTGAAAATGTTAGCAGTTTTCTTTGCAGATGGGAAATATTGTAAAGCTATCACCTAATTATGTGCCAAGATCCAAATGTAGTGCATGTGTATATCAATGTTTTGGGTCCTCTATATCTACACTGGATCAGTGGAATTATTTATTTCACTTTTATTATCACACCAAAATATTATGGGTGAATCAAATGCAACTCTAACTTCCTAAAGAATTCCTTACAACCACACTACTACATTTCGATCCAAAATCCGACGGAAAAATCCAATGGCACGTGGATTTCTATTTTTAAACTTACCAAAAATCACAAGGATACATTTTTTTTTTGTAAATGTGGCCACAAGCATCGGTGAAGTGACGACTATTCTCATAGCCGTCAGTTAAGCGACAGAGCGTTAGTAAGCGTCGCTTAAGCGACGACGCCTTTAATTGGTCAACTATTTAACATGGAAAGTGTCGTCGCATACCCAATGCTTAGGTTCATTTCCTACCCACTAGGATAGTGGGTATCTATTGAAATCCTCTTTGTAATCCTTATTCCAAAGTTAACAACCAACTAGGGCCAACTAGGCGAAACACAAATCAAAAAATCTAGATTTAATTGCGACAAGGATGAAAGATCATACACAATCTTAATACCATCAATAAAACCCTAACTAAAAAAAAATAGATTTCACCTAATTTGCAATATACACAATACAAAAGAGAAACCACCCATTTTCAATGTACACAATAAAAAAGAGAATTTTCAATGTAAATAATACACAAAGAGAAACACATTAACTTTGCAATTAACACATTAATAACTCACAAAAATCAGCCCCATGCAATAAGTAATGAATCAATACATGGGGATTTAGGCTTCCATGCAAACTATAGCAAATGCTCTTCTTAGAGAATTGTTTTACACCTCAATTTATTCAATCCTACATACACAATGCACCATGCTTTTCATCTTTGACATTATATTACATTATATTATATTATATTACTCATCATATTATATTATATTCCTTTCATCATATTATATTACTCTCTGACCAAGTGATCATATGCTAAAGTAATTCACTCTAGAGGTGGCCAGTCTCTAGATGAGACTTAATAGCCCTGTGACCAAGGTTAGTAATACATCACACAACATTAATGTTTCAACATGCAAAGCATCACCTCTACACTTGAGGTCCACCTCAACACATGAGGATCCAACTTGACACACAAGTCCTTATCCTTGTCCAACAAGACTGTACAACATCATCACTTTGATATATCAAAGTATTCACCTCAACACATGAGGAATAACCTTTTACACTGAAGGCTTAGTCATTCTTGAGTCCAACCCAAGAATTCTACTCCAAGTTCCCGAGTCCAAATCGAGCTCCCTACCTCAACGCATGAGGCCCACTCCTGGTTGCACACAAGATTGGCTTGGAGAATGACTCATGATGATGTAACTTTAACATCGACGAGGGTTTCAAATCCATCCCACTTTTCTACTAAGGGATTACCCTCCATGCTAAGTGTCTCGTGAGGCTTTCCCACTAAGTTAAGGCATGACTCTCCAACTCCACCCAAGCAAATGGAATATTTTTCTCCGTTGTTATTTTATGGACACTGAAATAAGGTTCTAACTATTGCAACCACCAATTCAACATGATTTCATCGAGCTCACCTTGATAGGGCTTGATGTCCACTTTTACTTCCATTTTAAACGGAATTTGGGAACAATTGTTGCTTTTGGGACTTGATTTCTCTTTCTTTGGCATCTTTTTCAGCTCCTTTTTTGGGTCTTCACTGTCTCTCAATTTCCCATCCGAGCCTTCCTCTGAGTTAGATCCGCCAAACTCATCAAAAGGTCCAAATGTGCTCTCCAAATTCGTAATGAGGACTGACATACTACGAGAAATATTAGGGACTAGTATTTCCAGTTTCGTAAATCACTCTTCATATTCGCCTCTTGATTATTCACTAGACCCATAAGCTATAGGTAGTGTTTGAAGACTTTTTCTTTATTCCACCAACTCCAAGATCCTACTATTTCCCACGAAAAGCCAATGAAAATTTCTTTGATACCAGCATTATCTATAAATTGTCATGGATATGCCATTGGAATAGTTCATTACAACATATCTTATAACTTTCTGCAAAGTTTTAGTTATGCAATGTTCACTGAAGACTTAAGATTCATCGCGTTAACTTAATTCCACAAATTACTAAAATAAACCGAAGTTGAAAGGGAAATAGACAGAGAACAATACACACCCACACATCCAAACAAATAACACAAGATAAACCCTAGGAAAATCCACTATGGGGAAAAACCCAACCATAATAAGTGAGACCTATGCCTTGATTTTTTTCTTCTCTAATATGCAATGCAAATACAAAGAAAGTGGTAGTATGTATGGAGTTACCTATGACACCATGGTCTGTATGGCTGCTATAGGATCTCCTACTTCCTCTATTATGCTCTAATATCCACTCCATGACTCTTGCTCAACTATTGAACAATACAATAATACCATAAGAATGGAACCCTTTCTTCTCCTAATGACCATTATTTAACAATGTCCTAGTAGCCATCTAGGGTTAGTTTTAGGGGTTTTACATGCTTTAACTCTCAATTAGGGTTAGGTTTTTGAACCCTTTAGAATGTATTTGAAATTCCACACATGAGTAGCTACAAATGTGTTGGTAATGAGAGTTGACGTGAAATCCACTCGACACCATGGTGGTCAACATAGTAGGTTAACTTGCAGGAGGCATAACTTCCTCATACAAATTCCAACTGAGGTGATCTTTACACCATAAAAAAACTCTCAGAATGTAGAACATCGTTCAGAGGTTAGGAACCATGTTTGCAAAATTTAAAAAAAAATAAAACATTGTTTAAGCCCTCAAATGAGCCTTAGAAGGTTCTGGACCCCAAATATGCAAAGTAAGACTTACTCATAAAATGGGCTCTACAAGCTAATTCATCCAATCTTTTCAACCATAAAGCACCAAAATATATGACAAATTATATATTGATCCATTTTGGATCAATTTTACCAGTATTTGAACCCTTTCCCCCTTTTGAGGCTTAGAAATGACTCCATTATTTCTCACCAAAAGCTCATTACAAACCATGACCCCTAAATCCAAACCCCCTCCAATGAAACTGACACTTGTACCCAAGCTTCATTGATATGATAATCATCATCCAAAGAATATGCACTAATTATATGTAATACACCAACCAAGATTCATTGATATGATAGTCATCATCCAAATAATATGCACTAATTAGATTTAATACACCAACCTTTTTCACATATTTAGCACCACCAATTGTCTCTTATGAATAAAACCTCTGAATGCCTCTCCACCTTAAGTGCATATATGTGTGAAACTCCATTGAGTCCTAAGCCACCTTGATCCACTCTATGTTTACCAACAAAAATACCAACCACTTAAACCATTAACCATTGGTTTTTTTTCACACCTAAAAGAAAATATTTCTGAACTTGTTTATCCACTTTTCTATATGACCATAAAGTTTTGTCTGAACACCATTCCACCATTAGAAGAAGTGGTCTTACCGAAAAAAATCCATAACATACTTTTAATCTTTGAACCCACTCAAGGTGAAGGCGAAGATGAAGATGAAGATCAAGTGAAGGTGAAGATGAGTATATGGGATTAATAAAAACCATGTTTGTGACGTCCAAAGTTATTAAAGCTGGGAGGAGCGGAGTTTGTTTGAGAAGTTTTCTGATCGCACTCGAGGAATAGTTGGGGAATAGAACTTCTGCAAAGCACTTCTAATAAAGGTGAAGCGTTCAAAATTATAATCTCTTCGAAGAAGGAAGTGGGGGAGAGAGGGCAGAACATTGCAGTCGAAAGAATGGACGGACCCAATGGTCCAAATTGGGACGGGCTACTGAAATGGAGCCTTTCCCAATCTGACGAAACGCAGTCTACTCGGCAATTGAGGTTAGTCTTCTTCACTATGTAACACTAAATATCATTAACTTTTAAATCCCATGGGTACCAAGGAAATGATGTCAAAATTGTAGTTTTCATTCATGGTATTTTCGTTTGCTGAATCGCTTTCTGTTTTTGTTGGATTCACAGTGTTTCTTAGGGAAAAAAAAGGGGGAAAATGGGGTTTTTAATGGATTGGGTTAATATATAGATGCATACCTGGAAGGGGTGTTATGGGATTTAACTTTAGGGTTCCTTAGCACTGGTCCACAACTTAAGATAAGCTTTGAAGGTGATTAGTTCAATTTATAACATAATTTCGTTAAGCGGATATATCTTTTTGAAGTTGTCAAAGACCCTTTCATGCCAGAAACCACTTAGAACCTGTCTTCGAAGGGTATGATCCTGTAATTTTTTTTGGACAATTCCCAGTAAAGTAATATCTCGTTTAACTTGTGATTGATACTTTAATTTAGAAAAAGAAGTTTTTCATGC
The DNA here is from genome assembly GCA_001517045.1 of Pseudotsuga menziesii. NCBI lineage: Eukaryota > Viridiplantae > Streptophyta > Pinopsida > Pinales > Pinaceae > Pseudotsuga > Pseudotsuga menziesii. The sequence goes on from LPNX010240577.1 coordinate 105,751, forward strand.
ATTCTCATTCCACCAAAATCACCTAGGGCCTGATCAGCTTGCCCGAGACAAGTTGCACAGGCTCAGTGAACTTTGAGATAACACAAGATAACACATTAATTAGGTTACACAAGTTATATATTGTTTAAATAATGATTGATACTTTAGTTTCGAAAAAGAAGCTGGTCATGCACTCTCAGGGCTTGCACCTTGCCTGACAAATTTCATACGCTCGGTGAAATTTGAGATAACACAAGACAACACAAGTTAACACATTAATTTGGTTGCATTAGCATAGCAGCAGGTTCTAAGGGGGATTGAACCCTAGTGCATGTGAAGGACAAGTGTGCTATAAGCAGTATATCTAGTACACATGAAAAGCATCATGAACACAGTTGCATGGTTGTGGGATTTTTTTTCATGTCTATATCTTGCTTGTAATTTATTAGGGAATGTAAAGCATTTGCCAAGTCAGACGAGATGATGACCTCAATTGTTGTTTAATTGAGGTGCCAGGTCTCTAAGGAAGACATCGACATTTGCTTAAGGAACCTCATGCCTCTTTGAATATTCCACTTTGGTCCTTTCTCTTGTGAGAAAGAAGGAGTAAGCTATGCCTTTCAATAAACAAAACTACATGTGGAAGATCGATAAAAAAAAAAGGACAATCGATAAAAAATAGTGCTATTGATAAAAAACCAGTTCAATTGCAAGAAAAATAAAGCGATAGAAATTTATCATGCTAATTTGCTGTGTTGGAACTTGAACTTCAAACCTGCTTCTTTTGATTATAGACGTTTATGCATATATCTGCTTCATTGAATTGCAGAAGGAAAATATCATCCACAACTTGAAATACATTGGACATAACTAAAATCACAGAAGTGATTATAGAAAGTATTAACAAAATTGCGTGAAACATAAAACCAAACGGAGTGTACTTATCCCTTGAGTATGGTTTGCTAGGGTGTTTGCAAACTCTTGTATATTGAAGACTGATTTTGAATAATTTTTCTGTCATTGTCATTTCAAGAGAGCTCACAAGTTGACAACACAAATCATCCTATTGACAAAGTTGAAGGAAAATGATAATCGCATCATACAATCTGCCAACAATTGCTATAGTAAGCCCATTTGATTTGAGTATTTCTATGCCTTATTGTGGAAGTTGCTTCTAGATACACACACGAAGGTTGGGATTTTATTTTGCATAGTGCAGACTTCATTTGTTTTTGGTGCTAGGTCTCTGGGCATCTGTTTGTTGGCATGATGGTGTCCATATTAGAACATAACACGAGGAATGAGAAGAAGAGATGATAAATATTAACATGTTGTTCCATTAATTGAATTTCCACTAAAGAAGCATATGCATACAGGTATTTATACAATCCATGAATCTTGGGGCTCTTCACCAATTTGGAAACTTGAGTAAAATTTCTCCATGCCAATTGTTTATGGCATATTCCCTCATGACATATTCCTTACAAGTTACAACTATTACATGTTCTCTTACACCTCTTACATCTTCTCTCACATATACCCTTACACCTAGCCTAGAAATTATCACACCTCACATTTTTTATTCCTGTACAGGTGTTATAGTGGATTTCACCACGCTAGGTGAATCACACTTTGTATGGCCTTCCCCTGTCCCACTGCAGACTCTTTAGACCCCATGGACCATCCTTTATCCTTTGATGTTTCCTTGATCATCCCTAAAACCATATGAAAAATGATATACGCGGATTTTTACCCGATAACCGTGTACATACGCGGATCTGACCCTGATAACCGCGTACATCAGGATGTGTGCATAGTCCAAATCCTTTTGGAGTTTTCCTTGACTTGAATCCGACTCATTCAACTCCTGGCCTTCCATATGCCTTGATATCACTCAGATTTGACCCTTCATTATCCCTTGTGAAGCTATATAAGGAACCCCTTGGTACATTGAAGGCAAATAGAGAGATTGAAGCAAAGAAACTATAGTCCATTGTTGTCGGAATTTATACTTGAGTCTGAATCCCTTTGTCCCTTAGAGCACTGTCATGTTCTTCCCAAGATTTCCTTTTGCTAGTAAGCTTGCTATCGAGAGATGGAGGATTGAGGTGGTGGAGGCCCAAGTGGGGGATTCAGTTTCTCTGGTTCGTAGACGTGCCGTCAGAGGTTGTATCTATCTTGTAATCTATGATTTATAATTAATAAGAACTATCTTTTCCTGTCCAATGATGTGTATTTGATTAATTTTGTCTTCATTGGAGTATGTCAAATGATTTTACATTATTGATGATATATATATGCTAGAATAGATCTAACACCATGATATATAGTATGCTTGTATTGTTTACTTGTTGCTGAGGAAGTATTATATCAATTCAAGCTGAAGATTGGAAAGCTCAATGGGGATCTACTTCAACCGTCCAGAATGAGGTATGAGGTTTGATCCTTTAGTGTTAGAAATTTTATTTCTATTGCATATTAGGAAAGATTGATTTCTGGAGTCAAGTCTATCTGTTGTGGTACCCCAAGCCATAGGAATTTCTCTCCGTAACAATAGGGCATATTAATGTCATGTAGAATCATTTCTCATGACTCATTAATATACCTAAGATATAAAGTCCTAGTTACCATAACTAGTTATGAGTCATGACCATGTCAAATGATCATTCACTAACACTCCCCATAATGAACATTTGTGGACTCTTTTCAATCGCTCATGCTGAAAGCTGTTCATCTCCAAGTGTCTTTTGCACCCCTTCAGATGCATGCTCCCTGGTTCAAGTTTTTGACAAGCCCTGCTTTATTTGACTTGCTTGTTATGACACTGAGCAAATCTATTGGCACCAATTTTGTCCTAACAAATTCACTTTTCATTTATTTGCTTCTAAATTTGTCCCTTGTTGTGGACTCAACACAATTATTTCTAAGGCCTATCCACCAAGACACTTACTCTAGCTTTGGAGGAGTGAGTTAAAAACTCGAAAATGATAAGTCATTAAAAATTAACATAATTTTCAAGGAAAAAACACCCTAGAGTAAAGTATTGATGACCAATTTCTAGAAAAGCCAAACCTTATTACATAATTTCATCATGCTAAGTCATTTATTACAATACCCCCGCAAGGTATGAACACATAAAAATTACAAAGGAGGGACAATTGACTTGAGTAGGAATAATTGACTTGTTCTAAACAGTGAGTAGGAACAATTGACTTGTTCTGATCCTTGGTGGCTCACTCGAAATTCTCTAAGTGCAACGCGGATAACACCATCATTCAACAATGGGTTTAGATTCTTTGCATTTATGACTGACTTATGTTTTTCAATAAAATTCATGAACAAATCTTTGAATTCTCTCTTGGTCACAGATTCATTATGTTTATTTTTAACAATTTTCACTTGCATTTTTCTAGTGCCCCCAATAGCACTAACATTAACAACAAAGAATAACTCAAATTAACAACAAAATATAAGATAGCGGTAAGTCTGAAATAACATAACAGGTACAACTAAATCACAAAGGGTTGGGTGGATTGCACAAGTGAATCTAGATTAATGGCGGGTAACTCTTCATGATATTTTGTTGATTATATTTTTGAAATGATCAGAGGGTGCAACCCCGATTTGTATCAAAAAGAGAGAGAAACTGTAACTTAAGTTAGTAATAAAGTGGAAGGTTCTTATGACATAAAAGTGGCATTTTATGTATCGAAATAAGATTACAGAACACTAATATAATGTATGAGCTCACATATAAAATAGCTCATGTACATAGAGTTTAATAAGGATGTTGTTGGTAACATGTTAGATACAAAACACAAGAAGTTAAGGATGTTTGGAACCTTGAATCATAAAAATGCTATTAATGAATGAAATTGTGTGGATAATAATTAGTTTATGTTTGCCAACTATAATGCATTAAAGTATATTGAATTGCGGTCATTTGAAAATCCTCAATAGATGTAAAAATATAGCGGTTTATTGGAGAAATGCTTTGAAACTTTGTTATTCTATATTTTTGAAAGCCATGCCTATTACAAATATTAAAGAAACTTCTGAAATATGATAGTTTTTCTTGGATTTATGCAGTTCAGTATAAGATATGATACTTAAGAAGCTGCACAGAAATGCTATCGGTTTCGATTTACCCTATGTTGAGGAAGAGAAGATTATGTATATAATGTTGGCTTGCAGTGATGAATATAGAAAGTGGTTCATGGAAGCTATGCAAGCACAGACAATAGATGTGGTTAAGCAGATGAAAGAAATATCTGCTATTATGAAGACACCACAAGAATTTTTGGAGGCTCAGGGTGTCACAGTTGAGGAAATGGAAGCTAATTCATTTATTTATTTATTCATTTTTTACTAAGTTTCGATTGATCTCCCACTTTTCATTGAATAGCCAATGGTTGATGTAGATCCGTTGGCTTTGCAGGACTGCTGGAGGAGCTTCAAGAACATGTTGAATCGATTGACATGGCTAATGGTAAATAATCCTCAACTTTTATTGTCATCTTTGTAGTGAATGTAGTAGACAAAGGACACAAATAATAAACAATACCAACCTGATGACTGTTACGAGTCAAGGGAGAAAATATGTTATTCATAATGAGTTAGGCCATGCCCATGTACAACTTAACTATTATTATAATATTAATTATCAGTGATATTATACATATTAAAATAATTACCTCTTTTTGGGTATAATATGTGCTTACCCTTCTGGACTGTATTCATCCTTGTCTTGTTTGAACTTTGGAATATACTATGGCCACCAAAATTCACCTTCTCAGTTGCCAAATCAAGCAGCTGTAAGTGGAAAATTTGGCTTCAACTTTTAAGCCTCGTGAAGAGTAAGCAATAATGATAAACATAATTTCTCATGTTCTATGAACAGAAAGTAGTGTATATGCTCATAATGTCAGCAATTGATTATAGTTTCCGCATGCAACAGTTGAATGATGAAATCCCTATTTATTGTAAATTTGTTCTCCGGACAAAGTTAGAAAATATGTTATTGGCTTGAGGAGGTTGTCATTTCAGCCATGCATTTTGGCTAAATCATTTTGAGTAGGGGTGGCATGTTATATACCCAATAAAGGGGTAATTATACAATATATGAATGACTGTAACAATGATAATAATTTATAATATATTGTTGGCTTCCTCATCTTGTAAGAATTTTTAGTGAAATTTATTTATTATCTTTTCCCTTAGGGTCCACTATGGTGAATGTCAGAGAAAGGGATTTGGGGGGGTGGGGGGGGGGCATTATAATTCATAATATAAATATCAGAAGCAAGCCACAACTCAACTTGGTTCACCACCTCAAGAACCATTCATTAAGGGTATATAAATATATGAAGCCCCAACTCCACTTGGTTCACCACCTCAAGAACCATTAAGGGTTTCCTCAGTTGTAGGGACTCCTAGACCTTCTTATTAAAACCCTCTTGCCAGAGCCACATTTAGCAAGCTTCACACCAACATTATTCCCCATCAATAATGTGCCTTCCCATAGAGAGCTATTATATTCCTGAGAGGTGTCAAATTCCTTCTAGAACCAAATCACCTCGCCCTTCTAGAACCAAATCTGATAGCATAGGTGTCCATGTGAACAGGCATATTTCCTCTTTACAACCCTTCATTAGGTCGTTCTCCATGTGTCTGTGTGAACTTTAAGTTTACTGGAAAGTAAATCGATCAATCCACACTCCTTTTATAAATTCATGCAGATAGAGCTCGAGAGATGCCCACATACTCTTAACAAAACTTGGATAGGCCCCTGTTTCCTGTACTTCAAGAAGACATCCGCTCTTTAAGCCCCGTGTCTTTTATATGTATTCCTTTTGTCAATCCTACTGATTTTATACAATACTAAAATTACCTGATCCCTCCAGGTTATTGGTTGAGAAGCATAAAACCACTTCTAGCTTGCAGAACACATTCCTAGCTATTGTTTTAACAAAGCAGGGTAAAGCTTTGACAAATTGACAAAGCTGATCTTGTTCCCACCTTTGCTATTTTTTTTCAGTCGGCATGCTTCTTTTGTTTCTACAAGATTTTTATTTACATTGAAAAGCATCATTGTATTGTTTCTACACATTTCCAAGCTCCCAAAAACATCAGAACAACAGGCTTGAGTTTTGGAGATGCCAGGAGTAGTTACCATGCAACTAGGCAATGTAACCATGGTTGTGATCTATAAAACAGAGTGACTTGGAGCTATTGTTTATAAAACACAACTGTGACCAACAAGAATACTGTTGATGAATCTAATGGGTCTCTTTGCTTTTCCTTCTGTACTAGTCATTTTTTCATTCACCCAAAAAATTCAGAGTAAATTCATGTTTATGTTCTCTTTGGAATTTCTCTCTTACTGGAAGCCATCTCTGCATTCAATCAATGCCTTCTATAATCTTGTCATTTCAAAGGACAAAATAGAGTTAAAAGTGCCAGTTTTTAAACAGATAAATACCCTCTAGGAAAGTAATAGATTGTAATGACTTGCTTATCAGCCTGAATGAGCAATCAAAGGACCCCAGAAGAAGTTTGATCTCATTGAAGCCATGCTGGCCCTAAATCTATAAAATTCTATGTCGTGCAATTTAGATCATGTAACATATATTATTCCCATGGTCCTAGAGATAGAGAAGCATAGATGGAGCTAATTTGCTGTGCATCAACCAAAATATAGTGGACCCAATTTGAGATGAGTTCAAAAAATATTATGCATTTGATATTTACCAACTGTCCACTACATCTTCATTTGTAACCTTCATCTATGTGCATTTTTATCTTCATGCAGGTGTTCACAAGATAAATTGTTCTCAAGTTGCACTTAACAAAATTGCTCAATTTTGGGAAGTTTCCCTGTTTAACTTTATTTAAGACAAGATCCCTTGTAATAGTAATAGTTCATCTCTACCTCATTTAGGATGCTAATGGCCTTTAATCCTTACAGATACAAGAGTATTAAGCACAATGCTCAATTTTTTTATTAGTCAGTAATAAACAGCAGTTCTCAAGATTGAAATACTATTCATCAGGTGTGTCAACTTTTCTGCATGAAGTGAGGACATACCTCAATCCTAAGAATTTTGAACACTCTTCCTAAAACACTAGGAAAAGGCTTACTTTTACTGAAACCAATCATTTAGGCACTGTAAAAATAGCATTGTACTCTATTGTTGCAAAGATAAGAAAGCTGTCTACAATAAAAATACACCGGCATACCTGAAACAGATTCCAAAGCTAAATCTAAGCATTCTACACCAGCTGCAACTATCCTGCCCACTTTTCCACCATATGGACTTCTAGTATGAAGTTCAGAAATAGTATTGTGGCCTAGATGAATTCCTTCAAGGGCTCTCTCTATAGACTGAAAAGCTAGAAATAGATGCAAATCTAAGGGCTTCCTAACTAGCATTGCAAAGGAGCTTCTAACAGCAGCTTTTAAGTCTTTGAGATTGTCACTATCCATTTTCAAAAATGATGGTTTGTCATGCATTGTGCTTTCACAGGAAGAGAGGTTAGCATTGATGCAATAAAACTCATGGGAAACTGAGCATTTATTTTATCCAGAGGAAAGAAAGAAAAATGTTGCCATTGCTTCTATGTGTAGATCAATCAGCTTGGCATAGACTATTCAAGGGACAACTTGTTCCATATAAGGTATATAACCACCAATGCATTCCAAGAATATCAACAGTAACTGATTCATCCAAGCTATCACCTACAAGAAACTTATTTATGCACAAGTTAATGAAATACCCAAAATATTCAAGAAAGGGCTCCCATTTAACAAGAAGATCATGTCCCCATTTCAATGATCCTGTTTTGTCCTTGCGGCATTGCTGATCAAGATTGTCTAACGCAGACACTAGCCCCCATATAATGCTTTTTATAGCACATGTCAATGCAATAACTCCAATTCATGATGCACAATAAGGCTTACATGCATCTAAAACCTCTGTCCCATTGCTCATCCCTTCAAAATTGCCTGTTAAGGTGCTAATTAACTGATTTGAACAAATATCGGTCTCAAAGTTTCTTTGTTTTAAAAAATGAACTGTATTTCCTGCTTCAAGACTCAAAGTCTTTCCTAGATATTCAATCAGTGTTTGAACACCCATGTGCTCTTTTTTTTTGGAAATGGGATCTGTGTTGGAGTTTTGAGGAGTATTATTGGATTTGACAACCCCGCATGTATCTAAAGTGCATTGAACATCACAAATTAGAGATATTGCATCTATATTAAAGAAATCTTCACAGATTAACATAAGTGTCCTAGAAGTATGATCAAGTATGGAAAATATAAGATGTTTTCTAGGATTGAAATTCCCTGTCAAGTCATCTTTCAAGTAAGGCTACCATAGAGCACACTCAGGAAAAGCATTGAGTAACAACATCTATAGACCTGAGTAGCCATAGGAAAGAAGAGGAGCTTTCAAAAAGTATGGGCAATAAAGATGATGCAATTCATCTCCAATATAATTAAACGACTACTTGCTTTAAGAGGTTCCATTGAAATTGTGGAAAATATTTATAGAGTTCATGAGAGATTCATAGTATTTTCTCACATCTACATCATTTACAAACATTTTAAAGAGGAGAAAACTCTCCTATTTTCTAACAAAAATAGCTTTCATTAGGAAAAGTGAAACCTTGGTCCTCTTCGGTGGGATGGAAAAACATTGCCTAATCCCAACTCAGGTAAAAGACAAGCACTCCTCCCAACCAAACCCCTAGTTGTGTGCGGGATTGTGGATGTCATCTTGGGAAATGTGGATGATCAAACAGTAGGTCAGAAACTTTCGAATAACATCCAGTTGACAGGGATTTCCTTTTTATGGAAGAGGAGATGCAGAATCACATTCAATGTGGATTCCTCTGTCAGTGTTTAAGTTTCAGAAAATATTCTTCTAGAAGCTTATAATGTTTTGAGAGAATGAAAACTCCCTTAATTTTGTGTCCATGGAAGATATGCTGGCAATAGTATAATATAAGATGCATTTTCCAAAAAAAAAGGTGCAACTTTTGAGAACAAGACCAATGAATATACTGAGGTTAGAATAACACTGACCTCTCAATCAAGAGAATATGGTGTACATACATTGACAAGTTTTTGACACCAACATAGCCCTTTGGAAGCCAACATATTAGGTTGAGTATGTCTATCCAATCTCCAATTGTTCTCCTATCATATATTGTAGCTTGATTTTCCTCCATGGCAACTTGGGGCACTGGCATGGTATTCAATGTCAATCCATGTTCCTCACTTTTTAAGTTTTCACACAAAGAACTCTCTAATTTTCTAGCCACCGCAATTTCCTCCAGCATATTCTTGAAGCTTGACCAATCTTGCAGATTGCAAAAAATAGCTTTACTAGAGGAAATCCCCAAATATGATAAAAAGATTTAACCTCAATGGAAAAGACTTCCTAATCTTCTGACAAATTTTCTATGCTAAATACCTGCAAAAGAACTGAAATGAAAGTAACTATTAACAACAGTGAACAGGAACAAGCATGCACATTTCTGATTTTTTAAATGAATGCATATAGTAGATAAAAGAAAAATAAAGCCAGATAAGTAAAAGTTGCTAAGTGTAGAGTATCGCCAGATATCTGCATGAGAGATTAATAAACATATAGATGGACCTAAGCATTAAAGAAAGACAAACTGAAGCATTACAAGTTTGCAACACCATTTGGAGGGAAAGTGCATGAATGCCAATTCTTGCCTGTTGCTCGTAAAGAACTGAATTTCTTAGCAGCTGTGAAGATGTCTCTTCCATTGTGACTACCTTGTGTTCATTTACCATTTGTTTCTCAACTAACTGGAAACTAACATCAGTGCAATTCCCTTTTAAAAGAGACAAGAAACTTCCAAGCAATTTCGAAACAAATTTCTTCATACTTTTCTTAGAAGCATGACATGACCAAACATCCACGTTATGGCATACAAGCTGCCAAATCGCTCGGACTAGGGAATGTTAAGCGACAGCCTGTAGGTGATTTAAAGAAAAAAACACTTATAGCCATCGGTTAAGCGATGGCCTGTAGGTGATTTTTTTTTTTTTAAACTCAATACCATCGATTAACCGACAGTTAAGCTACGGTTTTCCTTGGTTAAGCGATAGTTAAGCGATGGTTTTCTTTGGTTAAGTGACGGTTTCCTTTGGTTAAGCGACGGTTTTCTTTGGTTAAGCAACGGTTAAGTGACAGTTTTTTTTGGTTAAGCGACGGTTAAGCGACGGTTTTCTTTGGTTAAGCAATGGTGAAGTGATGGTTTTCTTTGGTTAAGAGATGGTTAAGTGACGGTTTTCTTTGGTTAAGCGACAGTTAAGCAACGGTTTTCTTTGGTGAGTCGACGGCCATGCTGTAGAAGAGACGGTCTGTAAGTGTAGGTTTTTTTTTAAATTTCTCCACCATCGTTGAACCGACTCTTAACCAATGATTTATATTTAACCGACGGTAAACTGAGCTGTCACTTAACCAATGGATTGGAAAGATGTCGGATAACTGATGAAAATCCACCAACGCTTAAAAAAAATCATAGTGTCATACATGCGACAGGGAAGTGTAAAAAATCCAACAATACGGCCATCGTATTTTTGGTCGAAATGTAGTTGTTCCATACACATTGTGTAGCGGTGTTCACTTCTCCTCTGTACTCGACCTCAACTGAAGAGAGAGATATGGTGTGTTGTTTCTTGTTTGAAAAAAAATGGGATCATTTGCAAGCATGAAAACATAACCTGAAGTGGATTTTATGTAAATGGGATCGCCAACCCAATCAGAATCAGTAAATCCAAGTAGTTCTAGTGGATAACCAACAACATAGTGTACCCCGAAGTGTCTGGTTCCTTGCACATAGTGAATGATAATTTTGGATGCCTTCAAATAGATCTCATGAATCTGATGCATATACATTTATACAACACCTACAGAATATTCCAAATATAGTCGAGAGTGTGTAATATACGGTAGACTCCCAACTAGATGTGTATACAATGAGTTGTCCACTAATGGATATGCACCAAATTCAGTTAGTTTGATACCAGAAAGGAATGGGAACTTGGATTACTTAAATTAAACCATATTAAACTTCAATAATAGGTATAAAACATACTTTTGTTTGGATTACCTTGATCCCTAATTATTATTGTTCAATTTTCAATCCAATAAATTGCTTCAACAATCCAATATTAGTCATGGACAATTCACTGTGCAAAGAAGACTTGATCGATCCAATTTATTTAGTGAAGATACCTGTAATAAAAAAAAATCACCAATATACATCACCATGACTTAAAATAGATCACCAAAATGTTACAAGTACACATTAGGATCATACTTACATCTTTCAAATCCAAGCGAGAGGAGAAAATTGCCCATATTGGCATACCAAGCCCTGGGGGCTTGATTAAGGCCATAGAGAGACTTATTTAACCTTCATACAAGTGAAATATAATTAATGAAACCTTCATGTTTCTACATATAGATATTCTCTTGAAGTTCACAATGAATAAATGCACTCTTCACATCCATGTGGTCAACCTCCTAGAGCTTAGATGCAACAATGGTTAAAACTAGCTTGGTAGAGCCCATCTTTGCAACCAGTGGAAATGTCTCTCTAGATTCCACTCCTTGGAATTAAGAGAAGACATTGAAAACCAACATGGCCTTATACTTTATATCTGAACCATTAGAAGCCACTTTTTTCCTATCGACCCATTTTTATTTCACTAGTTTCCTCTTGGAGGGCAGGGGAACCAATTCCAAAGTCTCATTTTCTTGAAATGAGTTGAAGTCTTCTTGCATGGTTTTTTTCCATATTGGGTCAAGTGATTTCTCCTAATATTTTTTAGAATAATATCCAAACTTCATGAATAATCTCTCATAAATATTCAATTCACATGCATACAAAGCATTGTGAAATTGATATCTAGTCTTTCTAGGATCTAATGCATTGTAAGCTAAATACCCATCTACTTCAATGTTTTTCTCAGCCCATTTTGGAAAAATGGGTGATCCATGAACTGAAATTATTTCATTATATTCTTTATAAATATCATAATAAAAAATATCACGAAAATTAGTCATCACTTACATCATCTTGGAGTGGAGGATGTGAGCATTCCCCTTGAACCGTTTCAGTCTCCTCCATGAATTCTTCTTCGAATAGCACACTCCTTTCAATGAAGGTATTATGAGATGAAGGATAAAATATACTGTATGCCTTTTCATATTTATCATATACAACCATGATGGAATCCTTTCTTTGAGGTTTGAAGTACTTTCTCTTCTCTGGAGGAATGCTATCCCAAGCCTTTGAGCCAAAGACCCTGAAATGAGAAATACTTCGCTTGTGACCCATCCAAGCATCATATGATGTTTTTTCATCCAAATATTTGTGAGGAGATATTTTTTGGATTTATGAAACACAATTAATGTATTTATCCCACATATTAGGATTCAAATCCTTCGCTTCCAACATACAGGTTGTCATCTCCTTGAGAGCCATATTCTTGCGCTCTACCACACCATTTTGTTGTGGCATGTAGGGAATTGAATGCTGAATTTGGATTCCACATTCTTCAAAAAGATGCTGAAAATTCTTGTTTGCATACTCCTTGTTGTTTTTAGTCCTAAGGACCTTTATCTTGTTCCCGTATGCGTTCCCAACCAGGGATTTCCAACCTTGAGAAAGTATACCCAGTCGAACCTTGAGAAATCATCTATTAAGGTCAACACATAACTTGATCCTCCATAAGAGGGTGTGGGAATAGGCCCAATTATGTTTGAATAAACCAAATAAAGTTCTTGGACAACTTTCCTTGCTTTCCCTTTCTCATAGATGAGTTATGGTTGTTTTCGTACCACACATCCTATGCATGTGCCATTTGAGATCTTGATAGAAGGAATCCCTTCCACCATGCCTTCTTTTCTCAATTCCTTGAGGTAATTGTAGTTTATATGGCCATATCTCTCGTGCCACAACTTTCTTGTCTAATTGGAATGATTCAAGAGGGAATTCCCTTGAGAGTAGGGGAGGAAATGAGAGAACTTGTACATTATAGCTTCATGGTCAACAACACCCAAAGCCATAACCTTTATTGTATATATCAATCCTATCTCCAATAAATTTGGAGTAAATGTTAATCTCTTGCCTTCTCTAGTGTGTGGCATTTGATACACTGAGAGTAGGTTCACTGCTAGATTCGGTACAAACAAAACATTATTGAAGTATTCATATTCTTGATCAATATTTCCAATCCCTTTGGATTGTATATATGAATCATCACCCATTTTCATTGATGGACCAATGTGAGAATACATGACCAAGAACTAGTATTCTATGGATACCATATCTCTGGAAGCTCCCGAATTTATGATGACGGCATAAGGATATGAGTAACCAGCAATGAATGCATGGCATATTTCTTTGTTGTTGGAGATTGAAACAAAATAATTCTTCCTTGCACCCTTAGGAAGTGCGATGATTTTCTTCTTGTTAGAATAATCAACCCATAGTTACCTACCTTAGACATTAATTAAATCATTTTTTTCTTATTACCTAGTCTCCTAGATTCCACTCTATGTTAGTTGGCTTCTACATGTCATAGAAGTCAACACTTGCTAAAAATAAGTCATGGAGTGCTTGGGAAATCTCTTGGAAACCATATTTAGCATGTCTAATTTATTCCAGATCCTTCAAAGTGCATATCTTCTTTTTTATGCAAAGCTTCTCGTTTTATTGAGAATTAAGGAAAAAGGAAAAGCTAGACTAGGTGTAGTTGACTTGTTTTTTTCCGACATCATCCTCCATCCTTTTCTCCTAATAAAAGAATGTATGAGTTTTATTTCCATCCCTTATTAGCTTTCCTACTTGAATTTTCCAATTCATGAGCATCTTAGTGGATTTGGAAATTGCTTTATGCACATATGAGGGATTTGAATCGATTTAGTAAGACTACTTTTTTACTATTTCGAATGGAATCCTTATGCATTCAAATATATCATGTAATTATATACTAAATCAGCCTATTACTTCGTAAGGTTTTATATTGTACACTTATTCAATACAAATTAGTGTTATGCTCCAATTTCAGTCTCCTTTGATGTTAATTTTGCATGTTTGATTAGCAATTTTGTGAGTGTAATTGTTTTATCTCTTGGGTTAAATTTCCACATGGTATAAGATCCTTTGTAGAACAATTTCTATCCTTCCATATTGCTATTGTAGGTTCGACATCTTGACTAGTAGCATATTCTGCTAACTAAAGGGAACAATTTATGAGTTGTGGACCAATCTCAGAATATCATCTTGACTCCATTTAATTTATTTGAATGGAAAGTTGAGATGGAGATATTGTTGAGAGTGAAAGGTATCTACAAGGTTACTATGGAAAGTGAGGCAGATCCCAATGCAGCTACAGAGAAAATCAAATGGCACAACAAGAGGGATGAGGCCTTTGGAATTTTGTATCTCAGCATTTCAAGAGACCTCCTCTTCCATCTTGATGGATTGACATCACCTAATGAAGTGTGCGAGAAGATTGTAGAGATTTTTGGTAAGATAGATGAGATGAGAGGACATCAAATCAAGAATGAGCTGATCTGCTTGAGTCTCAGCAGCTTCAAATCCTTGCAACTCTATCTTTCCAAGATTAAAGTTCTTGTTTTGCATCCAAAATAGTATGGGATTGAAAAGAAGGAAAATCAACTAGTTTTGCCCATAATCTCAATTATCAAAGCTTGGCCCTAACTATTCAATTTTTGTTTTGACCTTCCATGCCACCAAATTGACAGCTCGAGCCTTGAAGATTCCTAAGCTTGCAAATTTCATGGAATCCCTCACACAAGAACAAGATAAGTTGGTGATTATGGGCACCATCAAACCTTCCAAAAACCAAGATTTGGTTGCTGGAGATTGAAGGGTGGGTTCAAAAAGTAAGAAAAAATCTAAAAATCCACATGAGCAAAAGAGAGACAAGAATAAGTCTCAAGAGGAACCCCAAGGTTCCAAGAAGAGCTTCTAGAAGAAGAAGAACAAAGGAGAAATGAGAAAGTGTGCATACTGTAGTAACGGCTATCATCCTGAGATCTCTTATATCAAGAATCAAATTGACATGTTGACCCAAATATTGGAGAAGAATAACATTTCACTTCCTGATTGCTCAAAGAAGAGGGAAGGTAGATCAAATTTAGAAAACAGAGGGAGAGTACATGCTTTGGTTGTTGGCACATCAAGCTCACCTAGCTTCATCATAGACTCTGGAGCTTCTAGACATATGTTTTTGAAAAAAGAGGCATTCTCCTCTCTTGACATGTAGAAAGGTCCACCAATAGTTTTGGAAGATGAATCTCTCACTGACAGTTTAGGGAAAGGAAGGATTGATCTTGATCATGGTAAGTTCAATAATGTGTTGTATGTTCTAGGTATTTCCTCTAATTTCTTGTCAGTGTATCAGATGACTCACACTGGGTCTCCAAAGAAGGTCATGTTCTCCCCTAATGATGTTTAAATCATAGAGATTTTGAATGCTGAAGTCATAGCAAAAGGTGTTGTTGACCACACTTTGAAGGTATACATGTTTTCCCACTTTCTATCCTACTCAAACCCGTCTACTCTTCTTATTCATGCTAATGAGGCAAGAAAGCTTTGGCATCAAATATTTTTCCATCTTAAATACAAGTATATTTTTTATTTGAGTGAAAAATATATGGTCATAGGGTTACCAAAGATCAAGTTTTCCAAGGGATTCTGTCAAGGTTGTATCCTAGGAAAACACCCATAGCACAAATTTGAGAGAGCTAGTCATGAGAGAACGTCTGCAATTCTTGAGTTGATCCGCAATGAAGTTGCTGGTCCATTTCCTCATATGTCCATAATTCAATCATAATATGCACTGACCTTCATAGATTACTTTTCCAGGTATTGTCGGGTTCACTTCCTAAAGCATAAGTATGAATTTTTTGACCTCTTCAAAGTCTTTAAATCCTTGGTTGAAAACCAGTCTAGGAGGAAACTCAAGATCCTCAGATCTGGAAATGGTGGTGAGTATGTCAAGTATGAGTTCATTCAGTATTGTAAAGATGCGGGTATTTAGATGCAGCATTTGATCCCTTACACACCACAACAAAATGGTGTTGCTAAGAGAAAGAACAGATCACTGAAGTAGATGGAAACCTGCATGATGGAGGCTAATAATTTGCATCCTACATCTAGAATAGGGTGCCTCATAAGCAACTTGATGGTATGACTCCTTTCAAATCTTGGAGTGGGAACAAGCCAGATGTGACCCATTTCAAGATTTTTGGCTCAAAGGCTTGGGCTAGAATTCCAACTAAAAAGAGAAAGGATTTGCAGCCCCAAAGAAAAGAGTGCCTATTTGTTTGGTATTCTAAATATTAAAAAGGGTACAAGCTAATAAACTTGAGCACTAACAAAGCCTTCATTGAAACAAGTGTTCAGTTCCAAGAAGAGCCTTTAGTAGCAGTTGAAGTTGGAGAGTCTTCTTCATCACCAGATCCATTAATTGTAAGTGGAGAGACTAATGAGTTTTCTGATTCTGATATGTATGGTAATTATGATTTGATTGCATATCCTAATATTCATACAATACCAAAATGGGTAGAAAATACCATTCATGCAGCTGGGGAACTAGTTGGAAATCCTAGTGACACTAGGAGGACTAGATCTTAGTTAGAGAGTACCCTTTGTATGAAAGATCCTTTATTTTTTGAGAAGTGATATCTGATGGGTTAATCAGATCCACAGAAATATGAATATGAAACACATGATCCAACATGGAAAACAACCATGAAAGAAGAATTCAGCTCGCTCCAGAAGAACAACACTTGGGAATTGGTTGATCTTCCCCTGGGGAGGAAGCTAGTTCAATGTAAGTGGGTTTTCAAGACTAAGTTTTCTGCTTACGGTTCATGTTTGAAATATAATGCAATATTGGTAGCCAAGGGATACTCACAATTACATGGTATTGACTACAATAAAACCTTTGCACCAGTGGCAAAGATGGACTCCATAAGGCTAGCTTTAGCCATTGCAACTTCGAAGAAGTGGAAGGTACATCACATGCATGTGAAGTGTGATTTCCTAAATGGATATTTCAATGAACATATTTACATGCAGAAACCTGAAGGGTTTTTTTCTAATCCTTCTTTAGTGTACAGGTTAAAGAAATCATTGTATGGGCTCAAGCAAGCCCCCAGAGCTTGGTATTCCAAGATCGATGGCTTTCTACTGTCATTGAGTTTTGTTCGATGCAAGTATGATCCTAATGTTTATTTGAAGGTGATTCATGCTTATTTGATGATTATTTTATTATATGTGGATGACCTTATGATTACAGAAAGTTCAAAGAAAGAGATTGCCTCCTTGAAGGATGCAATGAACCATGCATTTTCTATGACAGATTTGGGATTGTTGAGCCAATTTTTGGGTCTCTAAATTGCTCAATCCCAACATGGAATAAAATTACATCAGTCCAAGTATTCCTTAGATGTACTAAAAAAGTACAACATGAAATATTGAAAGCCAAGTAAGACTACTTTCCTTTCAAGAGTTAAGCTTGAAGAAGCAGGTTCTTTTCCTATGGTAAATAATACACTATATAGGCAGTTGATTGGGTGCTTTTTTTATCTTACACACACTTGACATGATATATCTTATGCAGTTAGTATGGCTTCAATATATATGTATCAGCCTCATGAGATCCATTGGAGAGCATCCAAAAGGATCCTTTACTTTGTTCAAGGATCAAGAACTCATGGGATCTTCTACAAAGCTAAATCTGATCTTGATTTGATTGGGGTACTGACAGTGATTGGGAAAGTGGAAAAATATATCAAAAGTAAACATTAGGATACGTGTTCATGATTTTAGAAGGACCAATCAGCTGGTCAAGCAAGAAGTAGAGTTCCATAGCACTCTCATCTATAGAAGCAGAGTACGCAGGAGTTGTAAATAAAGTAACTCAATGTTCGTGGTTGCAGGGAATACTTGGAGAATGTGGCTTTGAATTAGAGTTTTCAACTATTATCTACTGTGATAATCAGAGCACCATTCAAATATGCAATGATCTATTTCATAGTCAGTGAACCAAACACATTGAGATCCATATGCACTACATCAGACAACTTGTGGATGATGGCACCATTCATCTACTCTTTTGTGCATCTTCAGAACAAGTAGCAGAAATCTTCACCAAATTTTTTTGTGAGAAGACATTCAACAATATAAAATTACTGCTAGAGATTTTTTATCATGCTGTGAAGCATGATTGTTTTACTGTCCATTTTTAAGGGAGGATTTCCCGATTGGCTTTTTGCCTCTTTCCTTGGTTGAATGGAAAATCAGTATGTAAAGGGTGACTAAGCCTTGTTTCTAGGCCCTATAGTTTTGTGATATTTTCTCATAAAGGGGGTGTGTTATAATAATCAACACATACTTACCTACCTTAGACATTAATTAAGTCATTTTTGTCTTATTACCTAGTCTCCTAGATTCCACTCTATGTTAGTTGCCTTCTACATGCCATAGAAGTCAACACTTGATAAAAATGAGTCATTGAGAACTTGGGAAACCTCCTGGAAACCATATTTAGCATGTCTATTTTATTCCTAATCCTCCAAAGTGCATATCTTCTTTTTTATGCAAAGCTGCCTGTTTTATTGAGAATTAAGGGAAAAGGAAAAGCTAGACTAGGTGTAGTTGACTTGATTTTTTCCCACATCATCCTCCATCCTTTTCTCCTAATAAAATCATGTATTATTTGTCTTTCCATCCCTTATTATCTTTCCTACTTGAATTTTCCAATTCGTGAGCATCTTAGTGGATTTGGAAACTGCTTTATGCACCTATGGGGGATTTGANTTACTATTTCAAATGGAATCCTTATGAATTTGAATATCTCATGTATTTATATATTATATAAGCCTATTACTTCATAATTTTGGCTATTTTACACTTATTCAATACAGATTAGTTTTATGCTCCAATTTCAGTCTCCTTTGATGTTAATTTTGCATGTTTAATTAGCAATTTTGTGAGTGTAATTGTTGTATCTATTGGGTTCAATTTCCACACTTATCAAGAATCTATACCAACATTTCTATGATATTATTCATGCATTCACTCTCTAGATTCCACCCCTTGTGAAAATAAGTGAAAATATTTGGGTTTGTCCAACTTCTTCTTCTCTTGTTTCTTCGAATCCTTGGATTTCTTCTTTCGTTTGGATGCATTCAAAACACTTGTAGCAAGGGATTGATCCTTACTGGATTTGATGGTGCCCATTTTCACTACCTTGCATTTCTCTCGAATCATTGATTCCATGTAGTCAAACATTGAAGGCATGTGCCATTTTTGAGTTGTGAGCTTGCTAGAGTGGAATGTAGACACAAACATCGAGTACTATGGCCCTAGATTCGAAAGTATGGACAATATGAGTTGTTCCTGCTTCTTATATATGCTACATTTCTTTATCTAAAGCACTAATTATTTTAACTTGGTGAATAATTATTGTATTGTATCAAAGTGAGTTAGACTCGGTGAGATTAGATCATTTTCTAGTTGGTGACCTCTCATATCATCAGTCTTCCCAAACAATTCCAAAAACCTGAGCCATAATTTGTTGGGAGTTTATATACTTTCTACATGGAATAACAAGTCTCTCAAAATGATAATAAAAACCATTCCAAATGCTTCATCAAGTCTGTTGAAGAACTTCAATTTCTCCATAATAGAATTGGGTTCGACTTATGTCCCCATGGTGACCCTGTATATGCATTTTGATATTAGTTGGATCACCATTTTGGAATTCCATTTGAAATAGTTGAATGGGGTCATCAAAACATGGGACTTCTCCATTTTTTCTTGCACACTTGATGAAAAACTATTGATTGTACCTACAAAGAAAACACTCGAATCTATCTGGAAAATACCTCAAAAAACAACTCAAACACTCTCTATTTGATTTGTGGCTCCAAATATCTCTTATACCATGTGATAATTGATTCAAATTAGGATAAAGGAGCCAAGGATAATCTCACAATTTGATATTTCTCACAACTTTATGCACAAAACAACCAAAACAGTGAAAATAAAATACACAAATGAAGCCAATAAAAGATATGATTGTGATTGTACAACATATAAATATTCTTGGAACATGTTTATAATAAAATATGGAAAAATAGTGATCCCTTGGAGGCCATATGGATGCATACAAGTGTCATCTCAATATTTGACCCTCAAACCCCCCTAGGTGGACCGATCATCTTCCTAATCATCCAAAACGGTCATGAATGTTAGTTTGAATGAGGGTGAGGCATTTTTTAACATAAATATATGAATGATAGGTGTGGGTGAGCACATGTGTGAGTGGGAGTGGCCCAAGGAGGCAATAAATACCCAATTAAGGATAAAAGCCACCACAAACATGCACTAACTCCTCAATTCAATAAAAATACCTAAATATAGGGATGGGGGAGTGCACCAAGACACTATTTCATTAATGAGGGAACATGTGTTTTCTTAATGATCAACCTAGAGTGCCTCAACTGTCAAAATGATCAAATTGGAGTGCCTCAACTATTAGTAATTCATTAGTTTCCTAAGTCTGAACCATAGAATAAAGCATAGAAGCTAATTAAATGTGTCCTAGGTGTATGTTCATGGTACTAAGGTGGATTATTTATCTAAATAACATACATAATTTATGGCTTCCCCATCATCATAAAACTCAGATTAAGTTCCTGATACAAATATGATATACAACTCATATGTTATTGCAGGAGTATTCTTAATTCCAAAATGAATTACTGTATACTAGAAGCATCCCCATTCTATTGCAAGGGTTTTTTTTGGTTGATCTTCCTTTGCAATTCTAATCTCATAGTAACTAGAGAATCCATCAGTAAACAAATATATTTCTTGTCCTCTGATGCTCTCTAATACTTCTATAAATGGGGTCAAAAATAGATCATGCAAGAAGACATCATTCATGTTTCTCAAGTTGACACAGATATAGATTTCACCATTTTTCGTATAATATTCTACTACCATAGGGATAATCCATTTAGATTCTTTAATGGGTTCTATAATTCCTGCATATAAAATTATTTCTAATTCTGTATTAATTTTTTTTTTGTACCTTTGAATGAGCCAATATGGTCATTATTTGATATGTTTTGTGTCAGGATTCAAGGGAATATTCACTTCTCCCAAATATCCAATAATTCCCTTCATTTCTAAAAATTTAGTGAGGAACATATCTTAGAACTCATGTTATAGGTTTGTAATATTTCCTACGGTCTCGTCATCCCATTAATCTCTGATATTGGTAAATTTTGGATTCTCGGGGGAATCAATGTTTGATTTATTTATTTTCAAAGGATTTAGAAATTATTCACTAGATATACATAACCCTTGCACTGTGTAAGTACCTTCAGAATTAGGGATATTTATGTAACATGGATCATCATTATTACGTTCACCTGTTACATTGTAGAAGTCCATCCAATGCTTGAATGTCATGCTGCTTTGACAGAAATTTGTCGTTGACAAAGGAATATCTTTAAACATCTTAGTATTGAATTCTTTAAGAGTAGCATCAATTGAAGGATGATAATCATCAAATTCAAGCTTATGTGTGAATATGGAAGCTATCTCTTCTGACTCAAATGTTCCGCATTGAAACTCAACCGACATATACTAGTTACTTGTTAGTATGTCCAAAGTATGTATAAAATGGTGGGCCCATTCATGTTGTGGGGACGTCTCCCATTTTGTGTGGTAATTCTCAATATGTTCAACATGGAGAGTGGGTCCTATGTATTTTGGACTAGTATAGAGCATCTTTTCTCTAAATCAGGCTTCCAGTAGTCTTCAACATTGAGTCCATTCTTAAATATTCTTCTTGTGTGCAACCCACCATATTGTGGGTGTAGCCTTCAATGCAAAGTCCAAGGATAACAAGCATTGATGTTTCGTTAATTTATCTTCAAACTCTATATGAAAATATTCCAAGTTAGGAAAACCTTCATAGGTAGGAAAATCAAATACCTCAACCCTATGCATCGCACTAAGTTTGTAATTCTTGTGTATTTTCACAATTATATTTCATGGAGTCAATTCTCCCAATTATCCAAAGCTTCCCCTAAACCCAATGAGTAGGAACTAACTCTTCACTAGTTGAGTTTCCCATTGGCCTTCGGATTCACATAATCATCTATCACAGAGGTAATATTGTAGATATGGTCTCGATATCCATTTTTTCCTTCATTATTTACATGGTCGACATACTGCTGGCCTTCAAGAGGATCAAGCGGTGCAACCACCCTCAAATCTATATATTCAAATGTCAATATCATCTTCTTAAAATTTATAATAGTTTGATTATCAATGGCCCAGTTTATCCCCATAAGCATGGGATACATATTGGTATCATTAATAATATCTATCACTTCAAAATATTCATAAGTACGAAGTCCTATATTTATAGGAACCTGTGTCAATCGACCAATAGGAAAAACCTTTGAATGATTGGCTAATCTTAGTTAGATAGGAAACCGCACTATTCTCATCTTTTCCATACTTTCCAATGTCTATCTAGTGATAAATTTAACATCAAAACCAATGTAAAAAATAATATAATCCATCTTGTAATCACCTATATAAGAAATTATCCTTATCTCACGAAGAGTTTTTGATCTTTTCCTAATATGGTTAACTCTCCTTTACAGTCGCACATCTACTTGAGGTTATTCTATTAAATATTACATTTACTATATAAAATATTTATCTATTATTAATTCTAAACAAATTTTAAAGAATTATTTCCATTTACTAACCTTTTGTGTCAGTTTCTTTTGAAACAACTATTCGAATATTTGACGAATTTCCAATATTGGTCCTTCATTTAGTACAATAGCATAATTCGATGCTTGATTTCCGCCGATGAACTCATTTTGAGTGTCTAATAATACTTCCTTTTCCTTATGGACATCAAATGACACCTTCTTTTGTTGGGTTGGTCACACTCTCAATTGTCCATATGGTGCTTCTTGATCTACTCCAGTCACAACACCTCCTCTTACCACAACAACAATATTATGTTTTCTCAGTTCAACAAAATTATTATGTATGCTTGGATTAGCATTCTGAGGTGGGTTTTCATTTCCCATGTTTCTAGACTTCCACTTAGCAATAAACTATGGACATTCTTCAACAGTGTGATAAGGTGCTTTACAATATGAGCATGTCGATGTAGGATTAGTGCAATCTTTGGAAAAAATTCTAGGATGTACCTGACTATAAAAAATGACTTGTCCGCTCCCGTAACCAAATCCTCCTCATTGTTCTCAGCCTCGATAAAATACACCTCCTCTGGGTTGAGGGTCATTAGAAAAAATTTCAACTCAAAATGGGCCTTTTAACCATAATTCAAATTCCATGTCATCATGTGTTAGACAATGAAATTGCTTTAAATTTGAAATACCATATAGGTCTTAAACAAATTTTTAATATAAATTTGGGGATAGGTATCATAAAAAAAATACTTTTTTTGTTTGTATTTTCGACATATATCCCTTTGTTTTTACTCAAATTTTGATCGAGAGAGCTCCCAAGATGTGAAATTAAATCCCACATCCAACGAGTACCCAATCGGCATACTTTTGATGGACCCTGCTACCCCAAAAATAAGAAATACCTAAACAAACGTGATGATGACATCATCAACAAATTTTTTAGATTATTCTTGTTTTTGGGGTAGCAAGGTCCATCAAACGTATGCTGAGTGGTTACCAGTTGGATGTGGAGTTTAATTTCACATCCAACAATCTCTCTCGATCGAAATTTGAGTAAAATCATAGGGAGATATGTCGAAAATACGAACAAAAAAAGTAGTTTTTTTCTTTTCTTCCTCCAAAATTAATAAATATTATTTTATTATTTTAACCATTATTTTATTATTTTTCTTAGGAGGCCCATTTTGAGTTGAAATTTCCTCTAATGATTGTTCCTCTAGATACTATGCCTGAGGAAATTGCGCCTATGGATATTGTGCCTGAGGAAAATGTTCCTGAGCTCGCTTAGCACAGATCTATTCATCATTCTTTATCAGGTAGGTGTCAAATTTCTCCCCCTATAGTAATTGATATGATCTACAATCTTTCTCATCGTATCCTATTGATCGACAAAATTTTCAATATAGATTGGATGGTGTGGTTACTTTTTTTCAGTAAATATAAACATTCTTCCAATTGATGTCCTATGGTTTGACAAATTCTACACCAAGGAATCCCTTATGTATTTATCGGATCGGGTGCACCTAATGAATGTTGGACATGAATATTTATGGTGGAATTTAGCTCTACATTGGTTCCACTAGATTTCCTTTTGTATTTCTTTCCCTTTCTTGATGTCCTACAGTTACAGTGTGATATTAGCAAGCTGCAACTGTATATGGATCATTTCTGCACCAGTTTCTTCGATCAATGAAGCCTCCCATTTCATAGAAACCTTAATATCCTCACTCTAAGATACAAGCTTATGTCACATCAAAGTAACATGGATATGCGGTAGCATTGGCATAATAAACCATTATTTATGTTGGACATCCAACATCTAAAAACTCACCTTAACCATCATAGTTTTAAATCTTTGGTTGAAATCCCAAACAGACTCAGTTAGTAACATCTTAATATATTTTAACTTCGGAATGCATTGTAACTCATATTTAGGTTTCTTAAAATCATCTATCAATACCATCTATATTTGAACTAATGATTTCTGGTGAATCCCTGCTGGAACCACAAAGAATTTCATATACCAGTCAATCACATGAACTCTAAGGGTTGTGATCATACGTGATTTATTTATAGCCTCATATTGGACTTGTCACATTGTTCATACAATTTTGCATAGGAACCAATGTTTCTTAGAGTCCTCTAACCCATATCCATTGAATATCAACAACTTTATATCATTTGCATCCATTTTGTTTACTCTTGGTATTGTTGAATTAAAGGTTACACCAGCAAGAGTTCCTTGACTATTATTCACATTATAAATATGATCAAAAAAACCATATGGAGATGTGTTTCTATATCTTACCTAAGGTCTTGTAGATGTACACGAGGTCACAGGTATGCTATAATTTTGAACTAGATCTGGCACCTCTTCTTCTTCTTCTTCTTCTTTAGATATAAGTTGATATTCCTCTTCTCTGTCACAAGATTATTCATTGATACATGGTGTCAATTCGTAGTCCCTTCTTTCGATCGTGCTACAACTTCCTCTCCTAGTCGCAATCCTTCTTCTATTTCCCAACCAAAATATTCTTTCACTTTTCAGAATACCACCTTCTTGCTCAAATTCACTATCAATAGGACACATATTAGTTTATTCTCATAATATTTCTTCTGAAATTACCCCTGTTCTCTATACATAATTATTTAATCATAAGAATCCATTGTCAAGATCTCTTTTTCACATATCAACATCTTTATCCACATATTCAAAGAGTTTAGATAGTGACCTCTAGGTTCTTGGAAGAATTCTCTTTCTATTTCACTATATGATTTTATCGTATCGACTGCAATTTCTGTGATATATCCCTCTAGAATACTATCAACCCATAATTTGATAGCCCCATATATAGGATTATTAACTCCTTTAAATTGCTATATCAACTAAGGAAACCACTTTGTAGGCTCTCTACCCTGAAATTGTTTCTTCTGAGTTTCTATATTCGACAAATAGTCATGCATTACAATGGGAAATTCACTAAAAAAATACCATGAATGCATGTGTAAAGGTATCGCTCCAACCATTCTGTCGAAATCAATCGTGATCCTTTACTTTATTCTTGAGGAGACTCCTTGGTTTTGTTGGGTGCCAAAAATATCCCCTCCACAATGCTTCGTGGTTTTGACAATGGAACCATTTGTTGTATTACTTCTTTTTCAACCCAAGTTCATATCTCGTGTTCATCATAAAAGCCTAATATATCATCCCAACAAAGAATAACCCCATCAAGAACACCTATGATGCAGATGAGGTCTCAATCGAGATATCTATGGGGACTACTAGAACCAGGTTTCTACAGTTAATGTAAGGGATTTTCTTATTACAGCATTATTAGGTCACTCAATAAAAACTAGGGAGTATACTTCTGTCTTCATAAATACACCATCAAATATCATAATATATTAGTTGTTCGACATATATCATAGCATAGGTTCTATATTATTAAACATGCATTAACAATATTTAGCATTTACATCACTTAGATGCTCAACATACTTAAACATATTCATTCACAACATATATGCATTTCACATAAACATAGATATTAAAGACATAGACACATGGTTTAAGATGGAAACACATCCAAGAAAAACCACAAAGGTTCTTCATCTACAATGATATATGGTTTTTCAACTTTTGTTCATGCACACATCTTGCAAACTATTCTTTTGATATTACTTACAATCAATGAATTCTTTCTTGTCTCATGCTCTCTTGTTTTTTTGTCTCTCTTTCTTTCTTGAACTTTTTTATCTATTCTATTTTCTCTGTTCTATGTTAAGTCATATGTAGTCTTCACATAGCTTGGATCAACTTTATAGGATTTTACAACTATTTATTTACCCATCGACTAATTCTCAACTATCAGTCAACAGGTTGTCTTACCAATTTAACCTATCCAAATATATCTAAAAATAGGCACTATCATCCCAATTTACAATCATGCTTTATTTCCCAAAATTATACTATTAGTCTAACTAACTGTTTACTAAAAACAGGTCGAACTCCTTGTCTCAACCTACTTTATTCCTTTTTTTAATAGATCCTTTCCCCATTGTCTTTGCTTAGGTTTGTGACTAGAATCGTCATCTTTTCAATCAATATTATGGTTATATTTTATTATCTTTTCCTAGGTACAACACAAGTAATCACTAAAACAGGGTCAAGAGAGAAATATCTCATCAGTACATATCGAACAAATCCCAATTTAACATGTTGAGTTTGTTTAATTATTAATTTATTTGTTAAATAAGTCATGGTTATTCATGATATTGTAACCAAAAATATGTTATTGAAGGCCAATTTTTTACTATACATTATTGGCGTTTTAAGTGGAGTCGAAGAACATGAAGTTGGAGAAGAATTTGTAGAATAATATATGTTTCTGAGGAATATGTGAAAGGGGATATGATGCAAGTGGATGAGAATGTAAAAGAATTTTAATTTGGGTAAGGTATGATTAAGAAGAATCAATTAATGATGCTAAAATTGATTGATGTTTTGATAAATGGAGTGGAAAACCAAGTTAAGGTTGTGGACCATAAGGATGAAGAATTTATGGTCTAGCAATAGAAAATTCAATATTTTTTAGTCATGATGAGAGATGCACAAAAAATTGAATATGTTGTAATGCAAATGGCCTCAAAATTTGAAAATTTTAAAGGAATATTGAGAGACTGCTAGGATGAGTATCTATAGAAGTAAGGACTCTAATGTCATTGAGAAAGACAATAAATTTATAGTTCTCCATATTGATAATGGACATGGATAAATTTAAACACCGCATCACTATTCATGAAAGAGAGTGATAGGATATAATGGTTTCAATAGAGGATATATTCAATTAGAATTCAAATAAAGTTGCATGTGCATTAGCTGAGCATGAAAACAAATGAAATTGAACATGAAATAAAATTCCTGATTTAATTGTCCATTTAATCGTTTGTGATTGCGTAGGTGTTGAGCAAAATATTAGAGTTTTCAAGGTTGATAAGAAATGACACTCTCATAGACTGTTGAAGTTTCCAAGCAACATAATAAAATGCAACGATACTAAGGAGGAAGGGTATGTTGGGATAGAAGATAATCCTAAGAAAGTTAATGGTGATGATATGGAAGTTATTGAGGTGGGTTTCAATAGTAAAGTAGAAAATGTTGAACATATTAAATGGAATCAATCATGAATAAATACTAAGATTGCGAAGCAAAAAAAACATAAGCGAAAGAATTGGTGAAGTTGCTAAAGATAAGAAATTATAAAGAATTCAAAAAGTTAATTCAAAAAATATTATAAAGTAAATAGTAAATGATATATTATGGCATATATCACAAAATTTAGTTAAAAAATGGAGGAAAAGTAAATCATAGTAGCGGAACCTGCAATATTACAAAGGTTATTATTAAAATACACAAGGATTTATCCAATGTTTTCATTCTACAAGAATCTAAAGCAGTAATAAAATCCATTATAGCCTTACAACCAGAGCTATAAGGGAATTGAACTCCAATGGATTTTAGAGGATCAAAGGATAATAATGGCATTAATCATAGGTTTTAAAGAGGAACAACCCTCTAAGGAAATAGAACCACATACTTTAGGCTTTAAAGACAAAAATAGTAATGACATATTATGAATTATAACACAAAATTATATTTCAAACGAGGGAAACGTTAATCACAATCGTCGAACCCATCATGTTGCAAATGTTAATATTGAAATACACAAGGATTTATCAAACAATTTCATTCTAGATGAATCTAAACTAGTAATAAAATACATTACAATCTTATAGTACATAGCTATATAAAGGAATTGAACTCTCGGTGACTTTCTTAGGGTCAAAGGATAATAATGGCATTAATGTTAAGTTTTTAAGGAAGAAAACACTCTAAATAAATCAGATAACTACACTAAATTTAAAAATAATAAATGACATATATTATTGCCAGTTAAACTCGTGATGTTACAAAGACATTATTAAAATACAATGACTTTGTTCTTTATGAATCTAAATTTGTAATACAAAGTGGTAATAAAAATCATTACAAGCATCTATCCACACTAATGCGATTTAAGTGATAAGATAGAGTTATAAGGAAACCCAACTCTCATGACTCTAAGTCTAAAATTAGTATGTCAATAACTAATCCATGGTAAAAATAAATTTATGCTTTGTTCAAAATATTTAGTTATGGAAGAATTTCTTCTTCACAGCTTAATTCCATTGACGCATTTGTGGAATTAGATTAAAATATTTCCCATTAATATGTAATATTATTTTAATAACAATCGCTAAAAGTTGTTGTCTTAAATAGGAAATCAAATCCTAGTTGCGCCGAGAGGCGCTCTACAACCCGGTATGGGGGAGATCTTGTAACGTTACTTAACGTTACTTTTATTAATAAAAAATAATTTTTTTAATTATAATACAAAATAAATGTATGCCAAAAATCAATCTAGCATGGGGGAGATGTTGTAATCTTCCTATAACAAAATAATAAAAAGTAAAAATTTAATTATCGTAAAAAAATGTGGGTTAGGAAAAACACACATATGGGGGAGATGTTGTAATGTTACTACTTAACAAAATAATAAAAAATAACAAATTGAATTATCCACAAAAAATGTTGGCCTTACACATGGTTTTAAAACCATGTGCAAGGCCTTCTAAACAACCCATGGTTTTATTGTACATGGTTTAGGAGGGCCTTGCAAATGGTTTTAAGAACATGTGCAAGGCTTCCTAAACAACCCATCGTTGTAGGAGGGCCTTTCATATGGTTTTAAAACCATATATGAGGAAATGTTGTAATGTTCGTTCCTAACAAAATAAAAAATAATAAAAAATATTATATGTCGGCATAAATAATATTATATATTAATAATAAAAATATTATATGTGGACCTTAAATAAAAAAGATGTGTCTTTTGGTTTAAATCAAATCAATGGATACCTAAAAAGAGGTTTTCACCTTGAGAGATTTGATCACTCTCGGCGCTTGATAGAACCTAAGATTTGGATCTACGCTGGTCATAAGTGAACACATGACGGGTGATGCTAAAAAATGCTATTAAATTGAATTATGCTTAGTTATTTCATAAGGATTTATAAATGAGGATGTTATATGGAGGTTGAACCCATTATAATTTATTAATTTCATACAAGAATAGGTGGGTGGTAACGAACCTTTTGCTACATCCTATCGTTCCTATTCCTTCAATTTATCCTAATGTATGAACACCTTTACAAAAAATCATGGTGAATTCGATTTGGGAAGTGGGTCGAGAAGAAGAGAATCTCCAACCCTTTAGTAATTAAGTTATAACCATCATGGTTATTCATTCATCGAAGTAATTAGTTCCAATCGATAAATTCGTAGGAACTAATTCCAATATATCCATTTGTAGGAACTGAATCAATGATCAATCGGTTCTTATCTAACGGGGAACGAGGAATTTGATAATAAAAAAATGATCAATAGATGGAAGGTGATTTTTATGTAGAAATAGGTACATTAATCCTCGATCGATCTGAATGACCCATATCGAGGAAAAGAGTCTTTTCATCCTATTAGAAATCAACGGTGATCTTTTTGAGATCCATATATTTTTTACTGGTCAAGTCAATGAGTAAATATCACTTTACATGTGAAACCCAAAGATAATGGGTGGGTAAACATTTGTTAATCCCCTAATGCTATGCCTATACTCTTGAGATTGAAAGAGTTACAAATCGATTTTCTATTGATGTTATCTACAAAAGGTATTTTACCAATTGTTGATGTCTTCGTGTTCCAGTTCTTAAATGAGACATGAATCAAGGAGATAGAGATTTTAGGGTTGGGTTTTTGTGGGATTTTGGAGTGTATATATTCATGTGGCAATCTAATCAATTAAACCATGGTTATTTGGTGAAAAGTAAAATGAACAAATGGATGAAAAACGATAAGAATATTTAAATTAAATTGATTTAAAAAATTTGATTGATGTACATAGCTTTAACAAGTTACAACAAAAAAAGTATATTGAATGTAGATTGCATGGTTTTGGGGAATGATTGTTACCCTTCCCACTGAGGTTAAAATCTTGGTTTTTTGTCTATTGGATGTATCTTGGGTGGTTGGGAGGAATGGTTGTTACCCTCCCCACCTAGATTCAATTCTAGTAAGTTACATGATGCTTTTATGAGACCGTGATGGTCATACCTTGATTCATGTTTCCATCCATCAATATAATTAAATATCATAATACATTTCAAAATTATATGAAATAACCATCATAATAGATGGAGAAATCATGGCCTTACAAAACAATTATGTTGAGAAAGGGAATAAAATTAAGCTAAGAATTCCACCCAATATGTTGAGGCTATAAAAGTTAATAAATCAACCTTTCACTTGGATTATAGTCATGTTACTTCTCGATTGGGTTCTATAATCACATAATTCTAAAAGAAAATAAATCATTCACACTATTATTATAAACTCAACTCGATTTGGTTCAAGCCTAAAAAGCATCATAATGGTCGAGGAAATTGTATCAATCACTTGCGTCATCATTGCAAATGGGGAATACACCGGTATACTAAGTCTGAACCTACATCCTTTAAGAGATTGAAATAGATTTCTATTATCAAAAGTTTGATTGTATTCATAGTGGATAATGTGTGTTTTAATCATGAGAATGAAGACTCCTAATTCCTCAGTGCATGTATGAGGTAGCTTCAAAAATCAAATCGATGATGGAATCAATGTAATTTTTTTAAGAAAATCAATTCATGTTCTTAGGATTTAATGATAAAATAGTAAATGGTAAACTATGGTCTATAACACAAAATTTTAAAAAGAAAATATTTTTTAAATCAATTCATTTTCTTAGGATTTAATGATAAAATAGTAAATGGTAAATTATTGTCTATAACACAAAATTTAAAAAAGAAAAAAAAAGTAAATCACATGAATCCGCTAAGTTTCAACCATTTAATTTTCATTAATCTAAATCCATAATACCATCAATTCAAAGCTTACAACTGAGATGGTGCGATTCAATTGACAAGAGAGAGTGATAAGGTAATTTATTATTGATCTCTAGTTATTTTCATTATTTAACTTCCATGATTTTAAGAGGCTAATAATGCTTTTAATGTAAGGTTTTAGAGAGAAACAAAATTCTAAGGAAATCAAATAAGTGAATTTTTTAAAGAAGATTCTAAGGTAATACAATTAGGGATTCTAGACATTAATGTAAAAATAGTAAATAATGGATTATGGACTCTAACATAAAATTAAGATGACAAATAGAAGAAAGTAAATCAAGTAAATCATACTACTTGAATCTAAACTAGTAATAAAATCCATTACAAGGCTTAATGGCTAATAATGGCATTAATGTTAGGTATTAAAGAAGACTCACACCACTTTTAGGAAATCCTTCTAGGTTTTAAAGATAAAACTTAAGGAAATCCTTTTAGTAATTAAAGAAAAAATAGTACATAATTATTCCAATTCTAAATTGCATTTATCCAACCATTATTATTAAATAAAGCATTATTATTGAAATATACTCAAGCATTTATCCCACAAGTTCCTCTATATGATTGATAATACTTACTTATTTCCCTTAAAATCTTGTTCCATGTTCCTAACTATTAGGGTTCTTGAGTTTTGTGTTATACTCAATTTGTTCTTTGTTCAGTCATAGTTCCTAGTTTATATTGTTAAAACCTTCAATGGAGTGTAAAATAACTTAGAAATCCCTTAATAAAATTATTTGAATGGAAGGGAAGCTTAGGGTTATGGAACTTAGTGAAGAAAGAAATAGTGTAAACTAACTAAGAAAACCCTTAATAAAAATCTTTGCATGGAAGGGAAGCTTAGTTTTATGAAACTTACTTAAGAAAGAAGGGTGGTTAGGTTTTTTATTGCTCTCCTTAGTTTTTAGTCTCCTATAGGATTATATTATTATTAATTTAACTTACTTATATTATCTCATACTTGTAACCTAGAAAATTTTCATATATTTTGTTAACTAAAACAATCTAGTGTAAACTAACTCAGAAATCCTTTAATATTTTTTTTGAATGGAATGGAAGCTTAGGGATATGGAACTTAGTGAATATAGAAGTATAGTTGGGATATTTATGGTTCTCTATGCTTTTTAGTCTCATATCCTATTATATTCTCCTATATTTTGTTAACATGGAGCACTTGAATTTTTGGTAACTTAGAACTTTAATAAGAAATAAAAGCTAAAATTGCAAAGAAATTAATATATTTGATAATATATATTCATATTTAATTTCTTTATCTTGTAATGGGGACCTCCTTTATAGTGTAGTATTCAATGGTTCCATTGCAATTAAATGAATGATACTTTTAAAAAAATACAATAATTTTGATAAAATAATTAGTAAATGTATAGTTATATATTTTATATAATTCATTTTTAATTTGAAATGTTTGAAAACTTATTTTTGAAATGTTTATAAAGTTAAATAAGCATATTGGTTTAAGTTAAATAGTTTATTATGTTGTTTTTAAAATACTTAGAAATGTTTTACTTTATCACTCAAGAATTAAGATTTGAAAAATGTGTGTTAAACTTTTAATTTTTCAATAGAAAAGTGAGATCTCAAATGCCATTAAGTCTTCATTTATTGAATGGTAATTTGTTTATTTTCACAAAAAAAATACTTTAAAACAAATTTGTAAATTAAATTCTAAATGTCATCAACTTAGTGGAAAATTATTGTTCTTACAACAAATTTGGTATTTTGTGGATACCTTTTGAGAAAATCAAAATTTTAAAGTTAGCAATAACCACACTAATAATATTAATGTCTCAATAGGCTTACAAACTTATATTTGACAAGTTTTACAGTAAAAACACATTATCAATATGCAAAAAAATGATATTTTGAAAGCTCCACAATATCAAGGTTTTATTTAACCATTAAATGAAATAAGTATTTCATTATGTGAAGTCTTTTTTATGATATTAGAAAAAATAAAAAAATTAAATAATTTCTTTAATTATGTTAGTTTTTAATAAAAAAGTCAAAAACATTTTTATAACACTATTAAAATGTGTTTAATGTAATAATAAGATATGTTACCAACAATAAAATTAAATGAATAAATTAATTTAAAATTTACAAGTCTATACATTTTTTTATAAATGTTGTATAAAACTTAGTAATAATAATAATAATTTAATTTATAGTTTATTCAATATTTATTAAAAATTTTAAAAATAATTTTTAATTGAAAATTTTATTTAAACATTATTATAGAAAGATAATTTTTTAATTAAAATTTCGTTGTTGAGAAGTTAATTTTTGATAAAAACGTTATTGTTAAAAGTGACAATTTTAAATAAAATATTTTTTCTTATTAAAAAATTTTAAATTTAAATTTAAAACTATAAGTAGAGACCTTTGTGGGAGGTTATTGAGGGTCAAATTGGACTTACAAAAGAGTGGTGATTAGGCTTTGCTATAACTCTAAAAGAAGAATTTTAATAGACTTTGATTTAGTTGGAACTTTATTTTTAATTTAAATTTTAAGATTAAAGAATGAAATGTAACCCTTTTTTTTTTTAAAATTAGAATTTGAATTTAGATTTGTTTAAAAGATAGTAACATTTTTAATAACAAAATTTAGAGGTTAAATATGCAAGTAACAATATCCTTTATTTAAATATTAAATTTTAAATTATACTTCGAAATGGATCAAACTAAATGCCATGGAACATTAATCCCTCCTGTACCGCTTGTGTTTTCCTAAGCTCCACCACGAGAGACAACAAGCCAAGCTGGTCCCAAACTAATATATGCAACGGACTATTTTTGATAAAAACCTTCTGTCTTACGGTCATTATTTGGAAACCACCCTTACTCACTCTGTGAAAGCCCCCCCGCCTGGGGCCCTGGCCCACATAATTATGCTCTACTTCAAATCCTTGCTCCATAGAAAGAAGCATCGCCAGGAGAATCTCCATAAACAGAAGGAGCAGCCTCACGACCAGCTTCCTAAGTTCCTGGGGCATCGATTGTACCTACATTATTTCCAGCCAAAGACTATGCCTTCAAGAAACAGAAGTGGCCCTAGAGCATCCAATAGCACTCCATGGTCACTCGTAAGAAGAAAGCTCCGAAGTTTATTCGACAACTTCATAGGCATACTCTTCGCTCGACTAATCCGACCCACCACCGGACTTCCTATCGTCACTACCAACCCAGACCCTTATACCCAACCTTGGGGGAGTATATTTGAAATGATAACAAAATTATTAAAATTAAAAATTAAAATTGATTAATATATTTACTTTATTAATCTGCTTTTATTTATATTCTTGAATTTGGTATGCCTAGTCTTTGAATGTGAAGAGGTGAGCATGACATCTAGGCCCCAAACAAATGCCCAAATGCCTTGGCCATGGCTGTTACTGCAAAATTCATTATAAAGCTCAGCCGTGGATTTTTTTCAATCTGTAAACCCCATAGAATCCTTGCCTCTGTTCAGGAAATCACAACTCCTTGACCTAGGTAACGAGCCTGAACAAAAGATCTCAAAAGTGGAACACTAGTGAGTATTTTCCAGGTCGAATTTTATAGTTTTTCAATCTGGTGACTCTGAATCTAACTAGCCACTTAGGGTTGAAGTTTTCATGAAGAAACAAAAGAATTGGGTTGAAGTTTCCATTGGCACGCTGGAGAATTGATACGTAAGAGTGGGTGATGCTGGAGCGCGATTTTTTTTTAATAGAGAATTTGAATTTGATCGTTGGAAGCTAACAATATTCTTAATCTGCACAGTTGGATGAGTTTGAATTAACAACAGTAAACTTCAACTATTCAACTAACTCTTTTGATTTTGAATTCTTATGAAATTCTAACTGCTAGTAAAATTTAACTTTCTTTATGGGATGGCTTTTGTCCTTTTGCAATGTCTCATCCTTCAGTCTACCGTGGCTTTTGTCCTTTTCCATTGTCTCATTGTTCAGTCTACGAGGGATTGTTGTGGAGTGCTATGTTTCTGTGCGTATTTTTATGTGTCTCCATTTTTCCACATTCGTGTTTCTCCGTGCGTCAAGAAACCAGCTCACTGATCCTATTCCGAAGACCATTAGGCAGTTCAAATTCCTGCATCTATTGAACTCGATTGTCTAGCATATGAGTCATGCCGAATCGAGAAATCTTCATACTCTGCAATTGTGGCAAAAGGAATGAATTAAAATATAAAGAAAAAGCATAAATCAAAATTGAAGAAAAGCATGAGAATAGGGTTTTGTATCAGAGATCAGTCATGAAGAAAATCATGAATCGCATCAAGAAAATCATGAATCGCAATTGAAGAAAAGCATGAGAGTGGGCAGGGAAGCTGGTCCCCACTTGCCTCTGAAGAAAAGGAAGCCATTAAAAATCCGAAGGTGTTGATTCTATCTGGAAGGCAAAACAGACTCTTGGTCTGGTCCGACAGGCCTTTATTAGGGATGCGAATCCCACCTAATTACAGGCATCAACGACACAACCGGTTAGTCTGGCAGTAAGGATCTATACTCTCGACGTACCAGATAACCATAACTTTAGCATCTTATGTTTTTTTCTTAAAGTTGGAATTGTGATAAGAAATAGATGTTTCACAATCTCACTTGGAAGCAGTCCAATGAATGCTACCACCGTACGGTCGGTTTCTCTGTAGGTTGGTATCTCGGGAAAAGACTTAATACACCGGTTTATACAAATTCATAGGCCTTGTTCACTTTTGCAGCTTATACTTCTGAAGCAAAATCGCCGTTATAAACAACGTGGGTGACACTGCCCGACACGACGAGCGATATAATAGGATTTGCTTAGACAAATGAATCTCCATGGATGGATTCAATAGTGGGGGAACAACATATCGGTTGGAAACACAAAAAGCAATCAATCTTTCGTAGACACGGATCAAATCTTATTATCTAAATATTATTATATATTGAAGGCGTGAAGAAATATTTGGAAACGGAGCTTAAAATGAAAGTGTATTCTTTCTTATTTATTAATTTTTTTTTTAATAGGACATGTGATAAGAAATAGAGTGATGATTAAAAGGAAAGTGGTATTATTCGAGAATTTAGTTCTTTTAAATTTCTTTAATATATTATTTCCTAAAACTTAGTTTTTTATTATATTATTGAAATTTAGTTAATTAATGTATAAGCAAGTTTATTGATTTATAAATGTACTATCTAGGAATATTTATGTATAGTTTGTAAAATATAAATATGTAGTTTTTTAATATTAACATGTGTGAAAATAGAATACATGTTGTTCGAGTTAAATGTAAAATGCATATTAATATTTTTCAATATAACATTGTATAAAAGTATATAATGATGTAGTATATATTTTAATTAAAAATATATTAAAATTGTGACGAATATTTTTTTCCTTTCTTATAGTGTTATCTTTTTATATTATAATAGTGAAGTGTTTTAATATATATTTATTGTAATGGATCTTATAGAGGGGTGCAAAGAGGTAAATAAAGGGAAGAAGTATTGAAAAGGAAGGTAAGGGTAACAAGGAGAGTTTGGAATTGGTTAAGGAGGAGAACATGGGGTAGGAACATATGAAGATGGTGGGTTATTGAAAAGGTAGGTGGGGATGTGGGAAAAAGAAAGGCAAAACAAGCGAGCAAAATAAGGAAGGAGGGATGGAGGACAATTGAATAGTAGAGGAGGCATGGGGGTAGGAAGAGGTGGAGTGGGAGAGGAAAGGAAGGTGGAGTGGGGGAAGGTTTTAAGGGGTCATAGGGAAGTAAGAGAAAAGGGAGGGAGGGAGGCGAGTGGGAACCGAAGGAGGTGATGGATGAGGAGGGGGAGGAGGAGTAGTGGGGGCATAGTGAGAGGAGGATAAGGAGGGGAAAAAGTAGAGGTGGGGGAGTAGGAGAAAGAGGGGTAAAGGAAGAAGGGGAGAGGAAAGGAGGGGGGAAGCGGGGGAGTGATATGAGGAGGAGGAGGTGGAGTAGGTAGAGGGGAAGGTGGAGAGGAGGAGCGGTAGGGGTGGAAGAGGGAGGGGTAAGGGGGAGGAAGGAGAAGAGCGGGGTCAAGAGGGGGAGAGGAGAGAGGAGCACAGGAGAGTAGAGTAGAGGGGGGGGGGGAGAGGGGGGAGGAGGGAGATGAGGGGAAAGGGGATTCGTAGGAGGAGTGGTAGGAGGAGCAGGGGGGAAGGAGGGATAGGGGGAGGAGTAAGTAGAGAGGAGGGGGGGGGATGGGAGAGGGAGGGGGGGAATGGGGAAAGAGAGGGGAGAGGAGAGAGGAGCACAGGAGAGTAGAGTAGAGGGGGGGGGGGAGAGGGGGGAGGAGGGAGATGAGGGGAAAGGGGATTCGTAGGAGGAGTGGTAGGAGGAGCAGGGGGGAAGGAGGGATAGGGGGAGGAGTAAGTAGAGAGGAGGGGGGGGGATGGGAGAGGGAGGGGGGGAATGGGGAAAGAGAGGGGAGAGGAGAGAGGAGCACAGGAGAGTAGAGTAGAGGGGGGGGGGGAGAGGGGGGAGGAGGGAGATGAGGGGAAAGGGGATTCGTAGGAGGAGTGGTAGGAGGAGCAGGGGGGAAGGAGGGATAGGGGGAGGAGTAAGTAGAGAGGAGGGGGGGGGATGGGAGAGGGAGGGGGGGAATGGGGAAAGAGAGGGGAGAGGAGAGAGGAGCACAGGAGAGTAGAGTAGAGGGGGGGAGGTAGAGGAGGAAAGGAGAGAGGAGAAGAGGGAGGAGGAGAGAGGAGGGAGGATGATGGAGTAAGAGGGGAAGAAGGGGTGAAAGAGGAGGAGAAGGAAGATAATGAGGATGGTGGTTGAGGGGCAAGAAGAGAGGAGGAGGGGGACAATGGAGGAGGAGTGGGAGAAGACAGAAGAAGAGAAGGAGAGAGGCGGCAAGAGGAGGATGACTATGGAGGAGAACGGGAAGGGAAGAAGAGACTAAAGGAGAGGGGAGTGGACAACAGAGGGAGGAGGATAGTAGAGGGGGAGAGGTAGAGGAGGAAAGAGGAGATGAGAAGAGGGAATAAGGAGAATGGAGGTGGGCGGGGAGGAGGTAAGAGGAGTGTTTTAGGGAAGGGAGGAGCAGGGTTGGAGGGGGAGAAGACAAAGGAGAAGAGGAGGAGGGAGGGAGGAGGAGTAGGAGGGGGGAAGGGGAAGAGGAGGGTGGAGGAGAGAGGAGGAGGGAGGAAGAGGGAAATATAGGATGGAGGAGGAGGAGGTAGAGGGAAGGAGGTGTGGGAGGGGAGAAATAGGAGGGGGAGATGAGATTGGATGAGAAGGGAAAAGGATGAGAGGATAGAGGTGGAAAGGAGAGTAAAGTATAGGGGTGGAGGGAGAGGAGGAAAGGAGAAGGG
>LPNX010240577.1:145351-178579 GCA_001517045.1 Pseudotsuga menziesii
GCTACAAGGGGAGGGAAATTGGGAGAAAAGGAATAGGAGAAGGAGGTGGAGAAGGGGGAGATGGGTTGGAGGAGGAAAGTAGGAGATGAGAGGTTTATTAAGGAGGACAAGGAGGAGCAAGAATGGTAGGAG
Source organism: Pseudotsuga menziesii (assembly GCA_001517045.1). Classification (NCBI taxonomy): domain Eukaryota; kingdom Viridiplantae; phylum Streptophyta; class Pinopsida; order Pinales; family Pinaceae; genus Pseudotsuga; species Pseudotsuga menziesii. The sequence continues at coordinate 145,484 of LPNX010240577.1, forward strand.
GAAGGTGGAAGGAATGGGATAGGGGAGAAGAGGGGGAGGTGTAGGTGTAGGAAGAGGGACATGGGGAGAAGGTATGGGAAGGGGGGGGAGGAGGAATAAGAGGAGGAGGATTTTGGTAGGGGGAAGGGATGGAGGGAGGAGGACATGTAGATCAGAGGGGAGAGGGGGAGAGGGGGAGGGATGTTAAGTAGTAGGTAGTGGAGGACGAGGTGAAGTGAGGGGAGGGGGTTAAAGCAATAAGAGGCAGAGGGAGGGGAAGGATGAAGGAGGGGGGGGAGAAAGAGGGAGTGGGAAGGAAGAGGAGGAGGTTGTGGAGGATGGGAATATGGGGTGGAGGAGGATAAGGAGGAGTGAGAGTGGATTCCCAAGGAGGAGGAGGAGGAGGGAGATAAGGGAGAGGGGGTTGGTATGGTTGGAGGAGGATTGAAAGGGGGAGGAGGAAGGTGGAAGGGGAGGGAGGGAGGAGAGTGAGATTTAGAGGAGGACGTGGAAGAGGGGGAAAGGGAGGAGGACTGGTAAATGGAGGTGCAAGAGGAGGAGGAAGAGATGGTGGATGGGTAGGGCATGGTGAGAGGAGGAGAGGGAGAGTAGGAGGAGGATGGAAAACATGGGGAGAGTGGGATGGGTAGGGTTGGGAGGAGAACATGGGGAGGGGAAAGAGAGGGGGTAGGAGGAAGGGGGGAGGGGAGGATTTACCAAGAGATAGAGATGGGAAGGATGAGGGGGAGATTGGGATAGAAGGGGCAGGAGGTTAAGGAAGTGGTGGAGGGAGTATGGTGGAGAGGAGGAAGAGATGGTGGATGGGGAGGGCATGGTGAAAGACAGAGATGGAGAGTAAGAGTAGGATGGAGAACATGAGGAGAGTGGGATGGGTAGGGTTGGGAGTAGAACATGGGGAAAGGAAAGAGGGGGGAGGGGAGGATGTATGAAGAGATAGATATGGGGAGGAGGAGGGGGAAGAGGGGGAGGAGGTTAATGAAGTGGTGGAGGGAGTACAATGGAGAGGAGGTCAGGAGGAAGAATGGTTAAATGAGGAGTAGGGAGAATTTGGTGGGAGGGGAATGGAGAGGGAAAGGGGAGGTTGAGGGAGAGGACAAGGGGAACAGTAGGAGGAGGATAGGGAGGAGTAGGAGGGGTGGGAGTGGGAGGAGGTGGAGGGGAATGAGAAGGAGGGGGAGGAGGATGAGGGGAGAGGTGGGTATGCAGAGGGCCATGAGGGGGAAGGGGTGCAGATGGAAGAGGAAGAGGGGGAGGAAAAGTGGGGGGAAAAGGAAAGGCCAGATGCATGTTGAATGTTTCTCATATAGTAGTAGAAATACAATTTTTACATCTTAATAATTACTTTCTAATGTTTTTCAAACATTAACTACATCCCACTATTATCATTGGATAATCATACACTAAACATTTCAAATTTAAATTATAGTATAAACACAGGATCATAGAAAGACATCCATACACAATAGACACAAAAAACTTTACCCTAGGAAACCCAAATTGGGAAGGAAACCCATCAAAGTTTTTAGAGAATAAATTAGTCCAAAGTTACAAGTACATCACCATGAATAGAAACCCCAACATATAGAAATGTTTACTCTTCTTCCAAGGAGATGATAGGAAATATATAAAACCTCTAGGGAGAGATAAGAAACCCAAAAATTGCTCCTTATACCTTTTTCTAAGCTAACTTTGAACACGCAGACAAGTGGACAAGAGACAGAAGAAGAAGTTCATTGGGAAGAAGAAGCTACTCTCATATTTTGGGATTATCTTATCCTAGTTTGGCATTGCAATTCTTAATGAAATCTAAGCTAAAGAATTTGTTGGATTTTTTGCCTTGTTATTTCCTAGAGGAAAAAATATTTGTGTCTTTTGTGTTGATGTCCTTGGCTTTCTTTTAGTGATCCTATTGTTGATGTTTGAGAAAAATCAAAGAGGATTGGACTTTAAAACTTTGATCAAACAATGTTAGCACTTATGAATTTCATAAATCGGCCACATATGAATCCTTATATCATAAAATATGACTCTTTATATGCAGTACATATAAATATCATAAATAAATCAGCCAGACAAATCATCTCCATAAATCATCCATATAAATCAATCAACCATGAAAGACAAGATATACCCTTGGGAAACCCTCCAAACAGGGAGGATGAAAAACCCAACAATTATTTGAGTATGATAGATATATTTGGAGAGAATGGTTTAAAATCCATAAGAAGATTTCTCGATAAGAGATATCACCTCAACAGTAGAGAATGAATATCCAATGTAACATTTCAAAAACAACTGTATTCAACTGTATTGAACTTGCCAAGAATACTAATAACAATCCAAAAACCCTAGCATGTAGAAGGTAGCACATAGGAGGCTTGTTGTAATCTCACAGATCACATAAGGTTACCAATTATACACATTAAAAGCATACATACATAACAGAGACAAGAGATAAGAAAAAGTAAGTGGAAAGGGTCCATAAAATACAGAGAACTGAACTAAGTTCTCATCTGGCTCAATAGCCTAATATATATGAATTACAAAATAGTTACAAATAACTACCTGTCAGTTCGGTCAACCGACACAAACTTATGTGGCCGACCTAATCTCTAATTAGTCAGTTGATTGACTTATTCAGCTATAGTTCTATTCGGATTTACTGACTTTATCCTCCAACATTTCCCCCATGAACAAAACGTTTCTTTGTCCCGAAGAAACAGGGAAGTACCAAAATTTATTTGCCTGTCCTAAGTAGTTATTTATGTGTTTGATATTCATGGGCTATGAAGTATAATGGTTGGTCTCTTCTGTAGACAGACTTTGACAATTGCTTTAGATGTTACTGTCAGCTGATGTTGGAATTCCGTCCAACTTTGCAGGACTTTTTGGATGTCGATGGTTAATGTAGTCAGAATTGACAATATCAACTTTTTTTCTTGAATGAAAAGTTTTGCTATTCTTTCCATGTTGGGACCCATAAACTGGTCCTTTTCCTTTGTAGTTTCAAAAAGTCATTTCATCTGCAGGAAGATGATGTCTAATTTTTCTAAACTTGGAATTGCTTGTTGCACCCATTGATGTGCTTGTCACTCTTGATTCTTTAATTTGATTGTTTCAAGCACTATTTTATTTTCAATTATGCTTCTAAGTGCTTCCTCAATGCTCTTTCTCTTCTCAAGCACTTGGATTTCTTGTCAGGTTTTCCAGGTTTGCTGATAGACTTTCCCATAATAAGCAGGCCAATCTCAAAGTACTTCTTCAGTAATAACCAGCTCCTCCATGTGATATTGCAGTATCGTGTATGCTTCTGAAAAAAAAGTATGTTGCTGCATCAACAATTGAGCTATTTCTTCTTTCTGCTCCTCTCTTGTGTCCTACATCTGTGCCTATAGCATCGACGCCACACTCTCAAATAGATGATAAGATTTTTCTAGCAGCTTATCGGTGTCGGCCTCTGTCGATCTTGGTATCTTATATTCCACAAGGTTTCTGCATTTGTTAAGGAACTCAACTTGTTCTTTTTCATTGTTGTCGAGCTCCTTACGCCTGTTCTATCTCCTTGTTTTTGCTTCTATTTCCAGTGTTTCCAGGAGTTTCCCTAATTCTCCATCCCTTATCTTGGTTGCGTTGACTACAGTGGTCGATCCAAGTTGAATGATATGGACCATTGTCATCTCTCCTTGATGGTCCTTCTGCTTTTTCTCTTTATTTTTCTTGTGTTTTGGCTGCTCTGCTTGCTTTGGCACCTGTGTACCTGCAATAGTCAAAATTGGATTGTTTGGTTGCTAGCTAGCGGTAGTTGATGGTATTTATCATTGGGTCGGTTGGATGACTGCTACAGCTAGTTGTGCATCTGGTTGGTTGGATACAGAGGGTCCAAATGTGGATGCGGTTGGTGCTAATGGTTTTTCCAAAGGTGGTTAGGGTGCAGTTGGTTTGAGTACATGTTCTGGGTTGGGGGGAGGTGGTGATGGCATTGGTGAATGGTCAGGTGTGATTGGGTTAGAGGAGGTATGGTCAGGTGAGGGGTCATGGATCTATGGTGGTCAATCTTCTTGAAGTTTGGAGAATAGCTGGTCGATTTCTTGATTTATTTCCTCCATGTTTTCTCCTTCTTCATCTCTGGTTGGTTCAGAGGCTGGTGGGTGGGGTTCAAGGATGGCCGGGATGATAGATGTAGTCCGACTTATGACCATAGAAACTTATTTGTTGAGTTTTCTTTGAAACATCGAGCTTATGAATTCCATAGTCCTTGGCCTCTAGGGTACTTCGCCAGGTTGGGGAGTGGATAGTCTGGATCTGCTAACTTTGAACAAAGGGGCTTTGGTGGAGATATTTTGTACCGAGGTGAGTAGCTCCAGTAGTTTTTCAATATATGCTTAGAGGTCTCTGTCTCAGTCAAGCTTTTCCTTCAAGGTCTCTGACATAGCATTCTTGCATATGTTGAGTGGACTTATGGAAGGAGGTTCTGGAATTATCTCTTACATTATTTTGGTCAGAGACAGGGGTGGAGGTGTACACACAAGATCCACAAAAATTTTTACTGTTGACATATTTGTGCTTTTCAACTTCTTCGATTGACCTTGTTGTGCCCTTTCTTGGAAAAATTTCTAGAACTAGGTTTCCACCGGAACTTTGTTTGCTGTGGCATCTTCTATAATGTTGCATGTTGTGGCTGCATGGTCTTCCTTGTCTTCTGAGGACTCTAGAATGATAAGATTGCGCTTACCTTTCCCCTGCTCTTGTTTCTGACTTTTCTTTCTTTTTCTTGAGGCTGCTATCCCCTTTGACAATTTTCTTATGTTTTATTTGGTGATAGCATACTCTAGATCTTCAGTATATACCTCTCCCCTTGGGTCTTGAGTTGAGACGATGCTTTCTTCACCTGGATTGGTTACCTGTTGTTATGTTTGTGTCTCTTCCCTTTGTGCTGTCGAAGGTTTGTTACGATTTGTAGTTAACTGGTGCCTTCAACCGGTGTCTCCTTTGACAAAAATGTGTTGATGTATAAGTTGAGCTCATAATCTTCCTCCTTCTCTTGGTCTATCAGCGGATCTTCTATAGAAAGGTCTATTTATTTTTTCCTTGCTGGTATCGACAATTTTGTACCCGCCTGTCGAGCTAGCTCCTGAAAAATATCTTCGATTGTCGAGTAGTAGTTGAGAGTCCTTTACTTTTCCTTGGCACCCTGCATGTACCATACCATGGTATGGTCGAGTTCTAACTAGATGTGGGAATTTTTTGGCAGACTTCATCAGATGTTTTGGGGCACTCTCCATCTCGTCATGCAGACTTTCAACTGTTGAAACCATTTTTCTAACATCACTTTTCCTTTTGTAAGTTCCTTCATTGTTCCATTCTAGGAGAATGGTTTGAATCTCCACATATGGAATTTTGTCAGTTATTGAAACTGTTTGTCCTCAATAGGGAACAAGGAGTGCATGATTATACATAACATAAGGGATGGGAACCTTATAACCCCCCCCCCCCTGACTCTTGGCATTTTTCCCAGATGCCTTTGAGCATGTCGACAACATACTCATCCCATCTGTATATTTTTCCTGTGTCAGCAATGGTATCCACTGCCTCCAACATATCTAGTTTGAGGTCGCTTCCTCAACCTGTCGGTGTAAGTGTAGTGGCTATGATTTTGGCCATTATTTGCAGTGTTCGAGCTTGTATTTGGCTAATCATTATCCCTTTGTAGTTTTTTCCTGATGTTGATCCTATTAGCTCCTCGACCAGTCCTTTCGTTAGTACCGACTTGTACTGGTTCACCTTGGTTTAATAGACCTATCAATTTGTAGATTACTTCCCCAAACATGTTGACCGATCTGTCAATGTGGTACCGACTTATGATAAATTTCACTGTCGTTTCCTTTTTGCCTCCAAAACTGGCCATGAGCAGTGCATTGATGTAGTTTACAATGGTACTATGGTTGATTTTCTCTGTAGCTGCGGTAGGATTTTTGTCGACATAAGCCCATTCTTTTATCTTACCCCATAATTTTTTCCATGAGCTCTCCTGAACCTTAGTGTTCTTGATGTTCTTTAATATCCTTACTAATGGTGTCTCTGCAGTCTGTAGTTCTTTGGCCTTAGATGCAGCTCTGGCTTGTTTTGGTGCCATCTTATCGGTCTGCTGGTCAATTTTGCTTCGGTACTCTTGGCTTTCAGTCATCTGGTTGCTCAGTTGCTCTCTCTATTTGAAATGTTATAAATGATCCTTTGGCGGTTCAGTATTTATAGTTGATGTGTTTCACGTTTTTTTCAATGGGTGTATTAATGGTGGACATGATGGTCCAACATGAACACTTGAGTTTGCATTAATGGTGATTTCATTTTGGCACTCGTAGTCATGAATGCATGATGGGACTGTTGAGGTCATTGCTCGATGTCGATCATGAAAATGGTCGATGGTGTTATGTCGATGGGCGTGATGTTGGTTGTCGTAGTGGTGATTTCCTGTCATACTTCTTTATGTATTTCGATAATATTTTGCTTTTTGGATTTTCATATTTTTATATCTTTTGTTTAACCGTTATGGTCATTTTTTTTTTTTAGTTTCTGTACCATTCTTAGGGTTAGAGGACATCCAAATCTGGAAATGATATTCTCATAGATAAACTTAGCAGCTACCTCGCTAGAACATGTGTCAACTGGTTCTACTTCTACCCATTTGGTTACATACTCAAATTCAGTTATTATGTACCTTGCACCCATTCTTTTTGCTGGTATGGGAAATGGTCCTATGAAGTCAATAGCCCAAATTTCAAATTTCAAACTTGGGGTTACTGATATTAAGGGAATTTCTATACTAGGCAGGGGTCGACCCAGTCGTTGACATCTGTCACATTGGCTTACAAAATTTTTGTAGTTGTTGTAAAGTGTTGGCCACCACAACCCTGATTGTTGGATTTTCTTTGCATTTGTGTCTGCTTGGAAATGTCCTCTAGTAGGTATGTAATGTGATTCATGCATAATATTATTTCTTTCATGTTCCAGTACACACCTTCTGAGGATGTCGTCTAAAACCATTTTATATAGGAATCCATTTATGAGGATATAAGGTGTATCTTTCATAGCTAAGATATATTTCTTCATCGTATTCATTCCTTATGGTGCTTTCCCGTTTTCTAAGAACTATGCTATTTCGTCCAATTCTATTGGGACTACTTCTATTCGAAATAGATGTGCATCTGGTAAGTCATCTTTGACTCCTGTCGGTTCCTCTCCTGTGTCAATTCTGGATAGATGGTTGGGACCAACATTTAACTTCCTTGGTCTGATGACGACTTCGAATTCTAATTCTTGGAATAGAAGTAGCCATCAAAAAATTATTCCATGGTGTATAGGCTTATTTATGAGGTATTTTAGTGCTTGGTGGTCATTGTAAAAGATAAATGGATTAGCTAGTAGGTAGTGTCGATATTTTTGTAGTGCAAAAACCATTCCTAATGCTTCTCTTTCTATTGTCAAATAGTTTATTTCATCTTTATTTAGTTTTCTACTACTGTAAACTATAGGGTAGTCCATTCCATCATCTCCTAGCTAAGTTAGGATTGCTCCTATTGCTAGGCCAGATGCACCAATGTGTACATGGAATTTGGTCGACCAGTTTGGAAACCTTAGGATGGGTGCTTTGACTAGCTTTCTTTTTAGTTTTTCAAATGATATGTTGCACTCCTCTATCCATTCGAACTCCTGATCCTCTCTTAGCAGTTCTTCCAGTGGGTATGTCATGTCTAAATAGTGTCTTATGAATTTTCTATAATATCCTATATGACCCAGTAGTACCCTAACTTGTTTTGGATTCATCGGTGGTTTTAAGTCGAGGATTATTTTTATTTTTGTGAATTCAACTTTAATACTTTCTTTACATACAATGTGTCCTAATAATATCCCTATGGGGGTCAGAAATATGCAATTCTTGACGTTCAAAGATAACTAGATTTGTCGACATCATTCCAACATAAACCTTAGCCATTTACAATGGTCTTTCAATGTAGAGTATATTGTCCAATCATCAAAATATACTACCATTTTTTTGTAAATGTACTTCTGAAATGTTTTAACCACAATCCTTGAAAAGACTACAGGTGCATTTTCAAGTCCAAAAGGCATAACCCTGTAAACAAATGAGCCAAATTCACATACAAATGTTCTCTTTTTCTGATCTTCTTTATGTGGAAATTGAACCCAGGTGTTAGAACAATTACACTCACAACAATTGCCAATTACACATGCAAATTACTCACAAAAGGAGACTGAATATGAAGTAGAACACTAATCTGTATTGAATAAGTGTACAATAGCCAACCCTGTGAAGTCATAGGCTGCCACAATAAATAATTGCATGAGATATTCGAATGGATAAGGATTCCATTCGAATTTAGTCAAAAGCAGGCTTACTAAATCTAAGCAAATCCCCCATAGGTGCATAAAGCAATTTCCAAAACTGTCTAGGAGCTCATGAATTGGAAAAATCAATTAGGAAAGATAATAAGTGGTGGAAGGACAACTCATACATGCTTTTCATAGGATAAAAGAGTGGAGGATGATGAGGACAAAAAACAAGTTAACTTCACCTAGTCAAACTTTCCCAATTGCCTTAAAACTCAGAAAAAGCAGGCAATAAAGCAAAAAAAGTAGACATGCGCTAGGGAGGATAGGAATAAAGCAGATTTGATTCCAAGAGGTTTCCTAAGTGCTCCATGACTCAAATTTAGCAAGTTTTACCACTATGGATGTGTGGAGGACAACTTGCATAAGGTGGAATATGGAAACTAGGCAAATAAGACAAAAATTAGATAATTAATGTCTAAGGTAGCTAACTATGGGTTGATTATTCTAACACCCCATCTTAAGCCTAACTTATGAGTAAAATATCCGAAAATTATATGGCCTAGCAACAAAGCTTAGTCACCCTTTACATACTGCATGTCCATTTAACCAAGGAAAGAGGAAAAAATCCGGTAGGAAAAATACTCCCTTAAACATGGATAGTAAAACAAAATTTGGAAATATTGTCATCACTCATGCTTCACAGCATTATCAACAATTCCCAGCAGTGATTTTAGATTGCTGAGTGTCTTCTCACAAAAAACTTTGGTGAATATATCTGCTACTTGTTTTGAAGATGAACAGAAGAGTAGGTGAATGGTGCCATCATGCACAAGCTGTCTGATGTAGTGCATATGGATCTCAATGTGTTTGGTTCCCTTATTCTAAACTGGATCATTGCATATTCGAATGGTACTCTGATTATCACAATATATAGTAGTTGAGTATTCTGATTCGAAGCCACACTCTCCAAGTAACCCCTGCAACCATAAACATTGAGTTGCTACATTTACAACTCCTCTGTACTCTGCTTCTGTAGATGAGAGTGCAATGGCACTATGTTTCTTGCTTGACCAGCTGATTGGCCCTTCTACAAGCATGAACACATATCCTGATGTTTATGTTCGATCTGTGCTGTCACCTACCCAATCACTGTCAATAAACCCAATCAAATCAAGATCATATTTTTCTTTGTAGAAGATCCCATGACTCCTTATTCCCTGAACAAAGTTAAGGATCCTTTTGGCTGCTCTCCATTGGATCTCACAAGGCTGATCCATGTATCTTGAAGCCACACTTACTACATAATAAATATCAGGTCTAGTATGTGTAAGATACAACAAACATCCAATCAATTTCCTATACAGTGTATTGTTTACCATAGGTGAAGAATCAGCTTCTTCAACTTTAACTCCTGAAAGGAAAGGAGTCTTGATTGGCTTGCAATCCTTCATATTGAATTTGTTCAGCAAATCTAAGGCATACTTGGATTGATGTACTTTTATTCCTTCTTTGGTTTGAGAAATCTCGAGCCCCAAAAATTGGCTAAATAAGCCCAAATCAGTCATTAAGAAGGCATGGTTCATTGCATCCTTCAAGGAGGCAATTTCATCCTTTGAGCTTCCTGTAATGAGAAGTTCATCAACATACAAAACAATGATCATTGATGAACCATGAATCAGATTCAAATATACATTTGGATCTAATTTGCATTGAACAAAATTTAGTGATAGCAGAAAGCTATCAATCTTGGCATACCAAGCCTTGGGGGCTTACTTAAGCCCATGCAATGACTTCTGTAGCCTGCACACAAGATATGGGTTAGTAGAAAATCCTTGAGGCTTCTGCATGTAAATATATTCAGTGAAATCTCCATTCAGGAAAGCACACTTCACATCCATGTGATGTACCTCCCACTACTTTGAAGCTACAATGGCTAAGGCTAGCCTGATGGAGTCCATCTTTGCCACTGGTGCAAAGGTCTCATTGTAGTCTATGCCATGTACTTGTGAGTAGACCTTGGATACCAATATGTATTTTTACTTCATAGGTGAACCATCAGCATCAAATTTGGTTTTGTACACCCACTTACACTGAACTAGCTTCCTCCCTGGGGGAAGATCAACCAGCTCCCAAGTGTTGGTCTTCTGGAGTGAGCTGAACTCTTCTTCCATGGATGTTTTCCATCTTGGATAATTTTCTGAATATTCATATGTTTGTGGGTTCAATTCAATCATCAGATAGCATTTCTCTTCAAACATAAAATCTTTCATGCACAGAGCACTCTCAAACTAAGATCTAGTCCTCCTAGGATCATTAGGATTTCCAGCTAGTTCTCCAGCGGCATGAATGGTCTTGGATTCCCATTTTGGTATTGTAGGAATATTACGATATATAATCAAATCATCATTATCATACATATTAGAATCATCATGTTCAACTATCTCTTCACTTACATTCATAGGTTCTGGTGGTGAAGAGGATTCTCCAACTTCCATTGCTGCTAGGGGATCTTCTTGAAACTGAACACACCTTTCAATGAAGGATTTGTTTGTGCTCAAATTGATAAGCTTATACCCTTTTGAATCTTTATAGTACGCAACAAATAGACACCATTGACTTTGGGGCTGCAAAGCCTTCCTCTTTTCTGTTGGAATTCTAGCCCAAGCCCTTGAGCCAAAAATCCTTAAATGGGTCACATCTGGCTTGTGCCCACTCCATGATTCGAAAGGAGTCATAACATCAAGATATTTATGAGGCACCCTATTCTGGATATAGGATTCATAGTTTATAGCTTTGGCACAAAACTTTGGTGGCAAATTCTTAGCCTCCATCATGCATGTTGCCATCTCTTTCAGTGATCTGTTCTTCCTCTCTGCAGCACCATTCTTCTATGGTGTGTAAGGGATAGAATGCTACATATGAATACCTACATCTGCACAATATTGAATGAACTCAGACTTGACATACTCACCACCATTGTCATATCTGAGGACCTTGAGTTTCCTCCCAGACTGGTTTTCAACCAAAGCCTTAAAGACTTTGAAGAGGCCAAAAACTTCAGACTTGTGTTTCAGGAAGTAAACCCAGCAATACCTGGAAAAGTCATCTATGAATGTCAATTAATATTTGGATTGAATCATTGAAATATGAGGAAATGGGCCAGCAACATCACTACAGGTCAACTCAAGAGGTTCAGAGGTTCTCTCATGACTAGCTTTCTCAAATTTATGCTCTGGGTGTTTTCCTAAGTTGCAACCTTGATGGACTCCTTTGAAAAACTTAATCTTTGGTAACCCTATGACCATTTCATTTTCACTAAGATCAGAAAGATACTTGTAATTAAGGTGGCCAAATATTTCATTCCAAAGCTTTCTTTCCTCATTAGCATGAATCAGAAGAGAAGAGGGGTTTGAGTAGGGTAGAAAGTGTTAGAACATGTATACCTTTGAAGTGTGATTTGCAACTCATTTTGCAATGACTTTACCACTTGAGATCTCTGTGATCTCAACTTCATCAGGGGAGAATATGAACTTATTTGGAGACCCTGTGTGTGTCATCTGATACACTGGTAATAGGTTAGAGGCAAGAACGGGAACATACAACACATTGCTGAACTTACCATGGTCAAGATCAATCCTCCATTTGCCCAAAATTTCAGTGAGAGAGTCATCTCCCAGTACAATCGGTGGACCTTTCAACATGTCAAGTGAGGTGAATGCCTCCTTGGTAGAAAACATATGTCTTGAAGCTCCAGAATCAATGATGAAACTAGGTGAGCTTGATGTGCCAGCAACCAATGCATTAAATCTCTCTTTGTCTTATGAATTTGATCCTCCTTCCCTCTTCTTTGAGATGTCTGGAAGGGATATGCCATTATTCTCTAGGATTTGGGTCAGCATGTCTATTTTATTCTTCATGCAGGAGCTTTCAGAATGATTGCCCTTACTACAGTATGCGTACTTTCTCATTTCTCCTTTGTTCTTCTTCTTCTGTGGGTTCTTCTTGGAACCTTGAGGCTCCTCTGGAGACTTGTTCTTGTCTCTCTTTTGCTCAAGTGGATTTTTAGCTTTCTTATTGATTTTTGAATCCACCCTTGAATCTCCAGAAACCATAGCTTGGTCTTTGGATGGTTTGATGGTTCCCATCATCACCAATTTATCTTGTTCTTGTGTGAGAGATTCCATGAAATCTGCAAGGCTAGGCATTTTCCAAGCTCGAGCTGTCAACTTTGTGGCATAGAAGGTCAATACAAACACTGAATATATAGGTCCAAGCTTTGATATTATGGCCAAAACTAGTTTTTCATCCTTCTTTTCGATCCCACATTGTTTTAGCTGCAAAACAAGTGCTTTGAACTTGGAAAAATAGAGTTGCAGGGATTCAAAGCTATTGGGACTCAGGGAGATCAATTCATTTTCAATTTGATGTCCCCTCATCTCATCTATCTTACCAAAAATATCAACAAGCTTCTCCCATACTTCATTCGGTGATGTCAATCCATCAATATGGAAAAGGAGTTCTCTGGATATGCTCAGACACAGGAGACCATAGGCCTCATCCCTCCTATTGTGCCATTTAATATTCTCTGCAGCTAGATTGGGATCTACTTTTGTTTCCATAGTCACTCTATAGAGGAATTTGACTCTCAACAGTATCTTTATCTCTGCTTTCCATTCAAACAATTTAAATGGAGTCAAGATGATCTTCTGAGATTGATCCATAGCTCAAAAATTGTCCCATCAGTCAACAGAATGCTCCCAGTCAATGATGTCGAACCTAAAATAAAAATTGGAAGGAGAGAAATCAATATACAAAGGATCTAGTACCATGTGGAAATTGAACCCAGGTTTTAGAACAATTACACTCACAACAATTGCAAATTACACATGCAAATTACTCACAAAAGGAGACTGAATATGGAGTAGAACACTAATCTGTATTGAATAAGTGTACAATATCCAAACCTATGAATTCATAGGCTACCGCAATAAATAATTACATGATAGATTCGAATGCATAAGGATTCCATTCGAATTTAGTCAAAAGCAGGCTTACTAAATCTAAGCAAATCCCCCATAGGTGCATAAAGCAGTTTCCAAAATTGTCGAGGAGCTCACGAATTGGAAAAATAAATTAGGAAAGATAATAGGTGGTGGAAGGACAACTCATACATTATTTTCATAGGATAAAAGAGTGGAGGATGATGAGGACAAAAAACAAGTTAACTTCACCTAGTCAAACTTTCCCAATTGCCTTAAAACTCAGAAAAAACAAGCAATAAAGCAGGAAAAGCAAACATGCACTAGGGAGGCCAAGAATAAAGTAGATTTGATTCCAAGAGGTTTCCCAAGCACTCCATGACTCAAATTTAGAAATTTTGACCACTATGGATGTGTAGAGGAAAACTTGCATAAGGTGGAATATGGAAACTAGGCAAATAAGACAAAAATTGGATTAATTATTGTCTAAGGTAGCTAACTATGGGTTGATTATTCTAATACTTTAGCTATTGGTACTTGATTATATCCTAAGAATCCATCCATAAATGAGTAGCATTCATGTCTTGCGACCTCATTTAAGATTTCATATGCATAAGGAGTTGGAAATGAGCCTGTTAATGTAACTTTATTGAGTTCTCTGAAGTCGACACAGATCCTTAGCTTGGTTGGATCATGTTTGTTTGGTTGAACCAACATTGGAATTTCCCATTCTGATTGGTCAATAGGGTAGATAATTCCTGCTACAAGCATGTTATCAATCTCTTTATTAACTATCTCTTTCTATTTATGAGCTATTTTATATGATCTTTTCTTTACAGGTCGAACATCAGGTTTAATGTCGATCTTCATTTCACCCATTTCATGTACTAGACCTTTGAGATCATTATAATCTCTAACAAATACATCCTAAAATTCTTTCAATAGGTTTACTATCTTTGTTGTCTGTGCTTTAGTCCAGTAGTCTCCAACTTTTGCTATTTTTGGTCGATCATCATTTGATATGTCGACTTCTTTGATTTTCACTTCAGCGTCTAACCATTTAGGGGATTTTTCCTCATTGATTAGTCGAATCCCTTCTTTAAACTTTGAAAATGCAGCAGGAAAGTCTACTGCAGTCATTCGGTCAACGTCTTCCTTATCAGTTGTCTCAACTTTGAGTACTATACGAATTGGTTTTGTTGTTTCGGCATGGTTTGATTTCCATCCAAAGATTTTCCCTTTTGAATTTTCATTTTCCATTTGTAGTCTTGTTGACTGTGGAATTGTACTAGTTTGTATATTATTGCATTTTGTTGTCGGTCAGTCATGTTTTAGGGTTTTGTTTTTGGTCGGTTGTACAAATGCTTTGATCTGTTTTGATGTTTCGACCAAATTCTCATTTTGGAGTACAAAGTTGAAATATTTGATAAAATTCTCTTTGAGTTCATGCCATAGGAATGTTTCACCTCGAGCTTCTTCCATTTTGTACGATTTGTTTGGTAAGTTAGAGAGTGTTAATGGGAATAGGTGTGTCCATGTTTTCTCATCTTTATATCCAAGTCTTCTCCATTGTTTTTCACATGTATTTATGTGGTTTTCTAGATCTTGTCCTTGGGTAAATATAGGTATCTAAGTCTGTTTAGTTAACTTCTTTCCTCCAAATCTTTCTACAAAATAATTCAAAGCTGTTGTCCATGTCTGCAGTCTTAACTGATGGGTATCCCACCATCTACCATCTTGTCCTGTGAAAGTTTCCACTAAGCTTTGTAGTCGGACATGTTCACCAATGTTCGTAGATACTTGCTCTACGTGCATAACTGGTGATTCTCCTTCTTTATATCTTGGGATTTTTTTTATATTTATATTTGTCAGTTTCAAGGTAGGATATTACCTAGTTTTCTTCTCAAATATTTTTGGGATGATGAACACCACAAGGCATTATCTGACTGGTTTCTTCTGTACTTTTTGAATGGTCCAGCATCCTCTTGCTTTTGTTTCATAGTTTTCAACCTCCCAATCATATAGTTCTGCGTCTGAATTGTATCCTACTGAGTTTTGGTTTCCTAAGTAAAGTTCACCATATATATTAGGTTCTATGTAATCTTCATTATTCTGTATCTGATATAGTTGTCAGATGTCAACTTCTTCATCAATTGGTTCTATCCAAGGTTCTCCTTGGGATGGATGAATAGGTACAATGAATTTTTTTCCATTCCCTTTTAATTTTATTCTTTCTTTGTCTAAGAATATCGAGGCTTTCATTTTTCTCCCCCAAGATCGACCTAATAATGCTAGGAAGGAGATAGATCCTTCCTTAGGGTCAATAATTTCAAAGTCAAATTTGGTCGATATTCCTTTTATCATTATGTCGACATTTTTCCAGAATCCAATAGGTTCAATTAGGCCTTGGTCGCCTATTTTTCAGGTATATTCCTGACTCATAAAATCGAGGTCTTCCAAACTCTTCCCATGTGTCTCGAGTCATAATATTTACCTGTGATCCGAAATCAAGCACGACTTGTCCGACATGGTATCCTTCGATTTCCATGTTAACAAGTGGGTCGGCATCACTTTTATCTTTTTTATTTAGAATACAAATAGTATTTGTTTGTTTTTCGGTGTTGTTGTTGTTGTTTATTTTATATAATAAGTCAATGAATTTAGATACTGAGTTATCTTTTTGTACTAACTATATTGACTCTTTTATTGTGTTATGTCGGTTGTCATCATCTTCTTCTTGTCGGACAAATTCTCTAAATACATTTGTTTCATCTTTATATATTTGTTTTTCTTTAATTGGGTCAAGATAAACATTCTTTTATTTTATTTTTCTTATTTGTGGGTTACCATTCCCAATTTTTGTCCCTTGTCGGGTTACTATATGCAAATTCTTTGTATTAATTATATCATGTTTTTGCAAACACGACAAGACATTAACATTTTTCTTCTTATTTATTTTTTCAAGCATAGTATGGCAATTCTCTAATGAGTGATCCCCTACTCAACAACTAGTACATAATTTTAGGTTATTCCTATCCTTGTAAGGACAGTCTGCATATCAGTGTCCTTCCTTGTAACAGGTGAAACATTGGATGGGCTGACCTGGTTGGTTGTCTCAATTCCCAAAGAATCGACCTCATCTTCCATATCCTCCACGTCGGTTGTTGAAGTGGCATTTGTATCGACGACCTTCGTATCATTGATTATTTTGGTCATTTTGTGCATTGTTTCATTGTTCATTGTTCTGTACAACTGCATTAGTTTGGTAGAATGCATGATAGTTCTATCATTTTTTAAGTTTAGATGGCAGTAGGCCGTGGCGTGATTCTTTGTTTCGCAGATAGAGCACCAAGATTCTTTGTCATTTTTCATGTTAAATGGACAATATTTTGTCGTGTGATCACCTTGGTCTTGGAAAATGTCACAAAAATGCTTTTTTTGCACAAATCAAATGTCCTATCAGCTGATATCCTATCGACATTTGTCTTTTGAATGTCCGGTCATTGAACATTTCATGCCTGAGATATCATGACTCTTAAGGTTTAGCTCTTTTAATGATTTCTACATGATCTCAAGTTGATCCTCCAGTCTATGATCTTTGGGGAATACTAGAATATCTTCATCCATTTCTACTTGTAGAGATTTAGTAAGCGCATATTCATATGCTTTGAATGTCTCCAGACTTATGTGCCGATGAATTTTCTGTGTCAGACCGGAAAGAAACCACTCGATTAATAGTTTCTCATCAATTGCATAGTCTAATTGGCTAAGAAGTTCTTTCCAGTGTTTGTCGTAGTCATAGACAGCTTCCCTTGACTTTTGTGATGTTGTCTTCAATTTCTTAGTTACCAGATGTTTTGCATATGGAGTTTTAAAGAATGATAAAAATTGCGCTTTGACTTCTGCTTTAGTTTCTCCAGGGGTTCTTTCATAAAAGGTCATATAATATGTTAATTCACTTTTCCTTAAGGTACCAGTGAACTGCACCATATTTATGTCTTATTCTGTGACTTGGTTTGCCTCCCATGTCGATTCGCAGATGAACCAATGTCATTTGGGATCCTTGCCACCCTCATATAGAGGGATGTGTTCTGACCCATGGCCCATGTCAGAGTCACTTTCACTGTATTCTTCAGGAGGTGACGGTGGTGGCGGTGGGGGTGGTGGTGGCAGTGTTTTGTTTATTTCTTTATGTAGGACTATTGTCAATAGAACTCTCATTTCTTTCGGTCATGTTAGTTGTTGTTTCTTTGCTGACAAGCAGTCGGTTGGGGTTGACTTCTCCTGTCTATGTCCAACTGTAATTATTTGTCTGCAGCTCCAAATTCTCTGTATCTTCCAAAGCTATATTTGGCAGGGGGGGTGCTACTTCATGTGTTGGGTAAAGTAAGTGGATACTTCGGTTGGAGGGTAACACTTGAAGCGTGACCCAATTTCCTTCTTCTGGTCAATGGATAAGTAGATGATTATCACTCCATATACCAAAGTTACCAGCTCTTAGTCTAAGGTCCTTTTCAACAATGGTTTGTAGCCTGGTGCTTGGATTCATTGGAGATAGAGGTCTTACCCCTTGGGGAACTTCTAATTGGAGATCTTCTCACTGTTCTATCCACAAATCCTCTTCCATAGGGGACGCTTCTTCTTCCACACCTTCTTCTTGTCGGTCATCACCAGACTCTGGCAGATTTCTCTCTTGGTCTATCACCCTAGTACTCATTCCTCTTTGCAGCACTATGGCTCTTTCTCTTCTTTATTCCCTTCTTTCCAGCCTCTTCTCCCTCTCTATTTTCTGTAAGTCCATCGTACCTTTGTGTGAAATTGTCCTTTTGATTTCCTCTTTAGATTGACTTCTCATTGTTGGTGAATGGTATCTCCTTAGTCTAATAGAATCCTCTCCACTTTACCCCGACATATGACCAGCTACCCCCCCATTTCCTACCCGATGCTTTAGAAAGCCCAGATAGTTTTGTTTACTTGCTTAGGAAGTATTCCCACTCCCTTTTGAATTCCTCCCACTTCTTTTGTTTCGTTTCCCAGTTAGTATTTTGTGGTGGTTCACATAATTATGGATGAGGTTCAATGATATGACCCACTCCTTTCTCTATCAGGAACTTGAACAACAAGGTCAGTAAGGAACACAAGAATTGCTCAGAGAGGTCTGTGTAGAATTTATTCTAGATAGTTTCCACCAAATTTCTTTCTTCTATAGCTTGTTCCTCACAGAATTCGTCGGTGATCTTCTCAAACCACTCCGGCAGGTTTTTCCTTCCTCGTTGGTTCAATTTTTCTAGCAGTTGTTGGTCTTTAGTCATTTTTGGCTTTTTCATCCAAGAGTTTCTTCAAAAGGTGGGGCACTGATTCTACAAAATTCTCATGGGTTTCAGTAAAGAACCTTTCCTTTGATTGAGAAGTCATTAATCTGTTTCTTCGTGCATATTTTTGCAAGTAGTTTGCTATTTTATGCTCCCACCAGTCCTTAATCTCCTATTCTGATATCATCTGCTTGTGTACATCTTAGACATGTACTACCAGGAACGAAACCAATCTTGTAATCTCACAGATCACATAGGGTTACCAATAATACACATTAAAATCATACATACATAACAGAGACAAGAGATAAGAACAAGTAAGTGGAAATAACAGATTATACTATAACAAAAGGGTCCATACAATACAGAGAACTAAACTGAGTTCTCATCTGGATCAATAGCCTAATATATATGAATTAAAAAATAGTTACAAATAACTACCTATCGGTTGAGTCAATCGACACGACCTTATGTGGCAAACCTAATCTCTAATTAGTTGGTTGATCGACTTAGTCGGCTGATCCACTTAGTCGGCTATAGTTCTAGCCGGCTTTACTGACTTGCTCCTCCAACAAGGATCAATAAACACATTAAGAGAACCACATAGTGTATTCACAAGGATGAGACAACAAGAACTCCCTCCTTGCAAACATTAGCACCTTTTCTTTCCTCAATTAGAATTAATTGAATGTTCCTTTTCTTGAACTGAATGTGAACTTACTTGAACTAAATGTTAACTGACTTGAATTGAATTTTAACTGACTTGAAATAAATGTTAACTTTACTTGAACTGATTGTTAACTGACTTGAACTAAATTTTAACTTTACTTGAATTGTATGTTAACTGACTTGATTTGAATGTTAACTTACTTGAACTGAATCTTAACTGACTTTAACTTACTTGAACTAAATGTTAGTTGAATGTGAACTAAATTTTAACTGACTTTAACTTAATTGAATTGAATGTGAATTGAACTCAATCTTACTGTTTATCACTTAGTTAACAAGTTAACTTAAGTGTCATCGGTGCTTCACTCTTAGTGCAATCCATGCAGAATTTCTTTAGTTAACTAATGCATGTTGATTGATTAACATTCGGATCTTCTTTACTTAATTGATTACATTCATTAATATTTCAATTGATTATTTGAATGAGGAATTGATTGAGGAATTCATATTTTATTGAAGCTTTATAACTTGAGTTAACTTAGACATTTGCATGGGAAATTCAAATTCTATTTTTCTATGATTTATCTCAATATCATTAAATAATTAATTCATGGCCCATGTTTGTATTATTTATCCATATTATGATATCATACTCAGAATATTTATCCCATACATACTCATGATCATATATATTACCCTGGGCCATATATTCATATGCTAAAGTAATTAAATCTAGGGGTGGATGAGCCGTAAAAGAGACTTATAACAATCATTGACCATGACTAGTAATATATCACATAGTATAACCACCTCAACAAATGGAGGTCTAGAATCTTTATACAACAAACTGACTTCAATAATGATACAACACAAGATCATCTCTACAATTGTAGATCCATTCTCATAGAGTACCTTCTATGAGAATACTTGACTTCATATTACTCACAAGCATAGTGTTGATATTACTCACAACACTGAGCTTGATATTACTTACAATATTTACAATACAAAATCACCACCTCAATCATATGACGATACATAGGACTTGATATGACTCACAAGTTCAACTTGATATTACTCACAAGTTTAGAGAATGACTCTTAATGATGTACAACCAACACCTATTGCATATGATTATTGTGACATAATTCAAATTATTTGAATATCTAACATAATCATATTGGAAACATTAAAATTCTAACATGGTATCCGAGCCATCCTGAAAGACGACACTCTATAGTTGTAACTGGATAAAGTTGGAAACTAGGGTTTTCTATTCTAGACACTTCCCTCCATAGACCAGTTTATAAAGGAGGTCTATTCAACTCACCTTATGAGTTTTCATATTCCCATGGAGGCATATTCTAGTTCCATGGATTTTTAATTTCTGCCCTAACATTTTTGCCAAGAAAACTAGGGCATCAGATATTTTGCAGTTTTTTCCACGAATATGGAAAAATAATACCATTTCTTAATTCTCCTTGATGAGGCGTATCTATCTCTCTAATTAGTTTTCCAAGATTCCAAAGTTTAAAATTAGGGTTTCGATATCAAACCCTAGGTCATACAGGAAGTAGGTTACATAAATACCTTGAAGCAAGCAATTGGTTGGAGCACTATTATTCTTATTTCCATTCTAGGTTCTCATTGTATCAAGATGAAAAACAATACCAATCTTTAGGACAATATTAAAGGAGCCGAGAACTTCCAAGAATGGAAGTATAGAGTGCTTCTTATACTATAAGAACATTATTTGGAAAAATATGTTAAAGGAGAAGTTGCAAAAAAAGAGGGAGATGAAGATGCATATAAACACAAGAATAATTTGGTCAAGGCCAAGAGGACCATTGTTGATTCCATAAAGTATCACTTGATCCCACATGTATCCTCCTTGAAAATTCCCCTGGATATGTTTGATGATTTGACTAGATTGCATTAATAAAATAATATCAATAGGAAGATGACCTTGAGAAATCAACATAAGGGTGTGAAGATGCATAGTTAAAAAATCATATAATCCTACTTCACAAGGGTCTCCCAGATCAAGGAACAACTAGGATCCATTGAATACATTGTTGAAGAAGTAGAAGTGGTGATGACTACTTTTAATGGTCTCCCGAGATCATGGGAATCATCCATTCAAGGAATTTGTTCTAGAAGAAAGCTCAACAAATTCAATAGGCTATGGGAATAATGCCACACATGAAGAAACTTGAGTGATAAAAAGAGAAGAGACGATGGGTTAGTATGAAAATTAATCCCTAGCATCCCATGCGAAGAATGGAAAGACCAAGAAACAAGAACACTCTAAGAAGAAGCCTAGAAGATCTAAAAATAAGGACTACTCAAATTTCAGATGTTACACTCTTGATGAGAAAGGACATATTGCAAGAAATTTCCTCAAGAATAAATGAAAGAATAAGAGGTATCATGATCATTCTCAAAATATGATGAACCAATCAAGAAGAAATATAAAGAATACTCGTCTAATGATGAAAAATATATCCTAGTTTCATCACTCATAGGTACGGCTAGTCATGTTCTCCCAAGCACATGACTAGGTTCAAAAACTCCTTCACCCACATGATAGAATAAGTGTGAAAATTAGAGAATCCTCACATCTAAATAATTTCACAAAACATGAAGAAATATGTGCAAAAGAGCCATATTAACACATATATATGGTTCCAATAACTAAGTTTTCTATTATTTTCCAACATGTAAATATTTCTGTAACATGAATATAATACAATAGGGGAAAATTGTTAGCCTTTGAAGGAAAATTGGTGGCATGCATGTGGTAGGATTAGATTGGACTTCAAACCCCCTAGGTAGACCAATGAGCTCCCAAACCACCTCAAACGACCATGAATGGACATGTGAATGAATTTTAAGCATTACAGGTCATAAATAAGGGTAGTATAGGCGTGTTGGAGTGCATGGGTGACTGGGAGTGTCTCTAAGTATAATTCAATGGTAAAAAAGAGAAAAAACACTCAAATACAACGCATGGGTGCCCCTAGTCAAACCAATTCCCTATTTTAAGGAGTGAGAGTTCCCCAAGAGACAAAATTATAGTTAACAAGAGTGCTCATTCTCCCGAGTGATCAAATTGTGGGTGTTGGGTGTAATTAATGGTCCAAAACCCCTAAATACCTTAGGAGACCAACATAATAAAGGTTTGTACTATGCAAAATAAGTGAAAAAAATGAAGGTATGTCCTAGGTAATATGTGACCATGGTACTAGGTGGTATGATGTTCTAACACCCCCTCCCCCTTGATCCTGACTTAGTGTAACCACCTAAAAAGTTGAGGCATTGGAAATTAAGGCTCAAGTCACCTCTTACAAAAATTTATTTGTACATATAACCAAGGTAAGAAGGAAAAACAAATGGGAACAAAACCTCCCCTCTAAATGGACATGGAGGAAAATATAAAATTGAATATATGTCATCAACATGTGTCACCCACTCTAAGGAGTGATCTCATATAGGTGAATGTATTATCTATGAATCTCTTGGTGAAGATGTCAGCAGTTATCTCTACATATGGGAAATATTGCAATGATATCATCTGCTCATGCACCAAGCTCCTGATGTAGTGCATGTGTATCTCAATGTGCTTGGTCCTATGTATCTGTACTAGATCTTTGGATATCTTTATTTCACTTTTATTGTCACACCAAATGATAGTGGGTGATTCAAATGCAAAACCAAGTTCTCCAATAATGCCTTGAAACCACACACATTGTGTAGTTTCATTCACTTCTCCTCTATACTCGACCTCAGCTGATGAAAAGGATATATTATGATGGTTCTTACTTGACCAACATATGGTACCATGTGAAAGCATGAATACATAACCTGAAGTGGACTTTCTATCAATGAAATCTCCAACCCAATTAGAATTAGTAAATCCAACTAGTTCTAGTAGAGAACCAGAAGCATTGTGTATCCCGAAGTGTTTGGTTCCTCGCACATAATGCAATACCATTTTAGAATCCTTCCAATGGATCTCATGAGGATCCTACATATACCTTGCAACATCACCTAATTCATAATCCAAATCAGTTTGATATTGTGTGAGATACAAAAATCTCCCAACTAGTTTCCTATACAACGCGTTGTCCACCAATGGAGATGAACCAAAATCACGTAGTTTAACTTCTAAAAGGAAGGGACACTTGGATGCTTTGCATTCATCCATTTTGAACTTTAATAAAATTTATTCAATATACTTTGATTGGATTTTTTTAATACCTACATCATATTGCTCAATATCCAATTCAATAAATTGTTTCAACAATCCAAGGCCAGTCATTGAAAATGCATTGCACAATCAAGACTTGATTGAACCTATATCAGCAATGAAACTTCCAATGATCAAACTGTCATCAACATATATTACTATGATAAGAATAGATCCATATAAATGCTGAAAACACACATTAGGATCATGTTTTCATCTTTCAAATCATTGTGATAGAATAAATCTTCTCATCTTGACATACCAAGCCCTAGGGACTTGCTTGAGTACATAGAGAGAGTTCTTCAACCTGCAAACAAGTGAAGGATCATGAATGAAACCTTTAGGTTGCTACATATAAATATCCTCATGAAGGTCACCATGAAGAAAAGTGTTATTTTTTCTATATCTTATTAGATTAATTAGGATCTACGTCTGAAAGAATAATAAGTACAACTAGATGCATAAGATATAACAGATACACAAGACACAAATATTTTCACCAAGGAAATTATAAATAAGCAAAACCCTCAAAATTCCTCATAATAGTACATCCATAAACATTTTTTCATAAGATGATCAATCCTAGTAATAAGAAGTATTCAGTAGATATATATCTCTTCTCCCTTCTCTCTCTCTCTCTCTCTCTCTCTCTCTCTCTCTCTCTCTCTCTCTCTCTCTCTCTCTCNTATGCAGTGTGTATAAATGAGGGAGGGTTCCTTCATATTTATAATAATCAAGTGATTGAACTTTTGCATAACTAGGATAACATGTTTCACTAACAAGGCTGACTTCTCCTAGAGAGACTCCAATTACACATTACATGATGTCACACTGGGGACTGTTTCCACGACTTACAACAGAGGTTGTACCTCCAAATATAGACACACTAAAGGCATCCCACAAGGAGAAAAACACATCTATAATGGGTGTAAAACAACATACAGTGATAATATACATCAAAATATCTTTTGAAGTTACAAATACATCAAGAATCCCTCTTAACTAGGAAGGTATTCTCTCTTTTCCATAATCATCAACGCATTTGGTCATGTCTTCATCGCAGAGTCATAATCATGGAGTCATAGATTCATCATTATAGATTCTTCCATCATAATCTTCTTATCGATCATCAAATGGTACTATTTTCATCAGAAGATTCTACAAAGCCATCCCCATTTCATAATGGGTGCACGCCTAGTCCTCATCTAGATCTTTATCACGTCTTTGAGCGAGATATCTCATAGGGATTGTCCAATACCTTCTTTGTATTTCCATGACAATAACATGTGTATTCTACCTTTATATTCTCTTATGAAATCATCTATTTTGTCCTACACAAAAAAAATAGAGCGCATAGAGGATCCATGGTCAACTTGCATTCTACCCGTAAAGGAGAACCCAGTAGGTGCACCTCACATGATTCATGACCTAATCATATCAACATGGGAACACACACATATATAGATATATATATGTAAGGACTGATTATGACCAAACAACATGCTACATCAAGACTTTTACATTCTAGGTTAACGTCAAGGACTTATTACATATAAACAACCTGCATCCAATATATTTTCCATTCAAACAACCTTCGGGGTGTATTACATATGAGTAACATACCTACCACGCGAGGAATCCTTTTACACTAGGACAACCCACATGACTTATTACATTTGAGTAACATGCGTACCATGCCAAGGCTCATATTTACACTTGGATAACCTATCTCGAGACTGATTACATCCAAGGATAACCTGCGAGCTTCAGCAGGACTGATTACATATGAGGACAACCTCATTAGAGGATATTTCAACTCAAAATGGGCCTCCTAAGGAAAATCATAAAATAATAGTTAAAATAATAAAATAATATTTATTAATTTTGGATGAAGAAAAAAAAAAGATTATTTTTTTTTGTTTGTATTTTCAACATATCTCCCTATTTTTTTACTCAAATTTTGATCGAGAGAAATGAGTACCCACTATGCATACTTTTGATGGACCCCGCTACACTAAAAACAAGAAATACCTAGAAAAAAACGTGGTGATGATGTCATCATCACATTCTTCCAGGTATTTCTTTTTTTTGGGGTAGCAGGGTCTGTCAAAAGTATGCAAAGTGGGTACTCATTGGATGCATAATTTAATTATGCATCCAACGAGCTCTCCCAATTGAAATTTGAGTAAAAACACAAGGAGATATGTCGAAAATACCAAAAAAAAATGTAGTTTTTTTTTATGATACCTATCCCCAAATTTATATTAAAAATTGTTTAAGACCTATATGGTATTTCAAATTTAAATTAATTTTATTGGCTAACACATGATGACATGGAAGTTTAATTAGGGTTGAAACACCCATTTTGAGTTGAAATTTCCTCTAATGATAGGACTGATTACGTCCAAGCATCCTGCTTCACCAGGATTTTTCCTTCTTGGACAACCTATCTCATTTCCCATGTGAGATATTATGCATCTATTATTTCTAGCATAGAGACATATCAGGATTGATTACATCTAAGGATAAACTACGAGATTTTTCAGGACTTATTACATCCAAGGACAACCTACGAGACTAACTATGTCTGATCAACCTAAGATCTTCGCGAGGATTTTATGCTTAGACAACTTGTCTCTCCAACTATGCTATAACATGTCACTCCCTCTTTCAATGGGTCTCATTATGGATCACACCAAGTGCTTATCTGAAGTACTCAAACATCACTCTTCCTAGAGGATTGGTCAGCACATCAGCTATATGCTCATCCATTGCCATGTATTGGTGCTTCACTGCTCCTCTCTACACCATAGCCTTGATATAGTGGAGCTTCATTTCAATTTTATTTTAATTTTCATGGAACACAGGGTTTTCTAACATCTTCACGCAACTCATATTGTTGCAGAAGATACAAGTCACATCCAACTAGAGATCAAAAAAGTTAAACAGTAGCTTTCAAAGCCACAATGCCTCACAACTAGCTAATTAACCGGCAGTATACTCTACCTCATTTGTACTCAGTGCAATGCATGATGCTTTATTCTAAACAAGGAGATCATGCTAGATCCAAAACTGAAGTAGAAAATTGAGGTGCTATTCCTTTCAGTGGTGCTAACTACCCAATATGAATACACATAACCATGTAGGTTAATCTTATAATTCGCATCATGTTTAATCCCATAATACACTATACCTTTTAGGTATCTCGGTATATGCTGTGTAGCTATTAGGTGAACATGTCTTGGATCCATCAAGAACTGGCTAAGGTTGTTCACCGAAAATCATATTTCTAGCCTCGTATTTGTCAGGTACATAAGTGAAACAATCATCTGACAAACCATCATGGAATCAAACATCTCAGATGAAGCATTACTCAGAAGCTTCAATTTAAATGTCATAGGTGTGGCAATTTCCTTGGAGTCCAACATTCTGAATCTATTCAGGATCTCCATTGCATACTTTCCTTGACCAAGAGAGATCCCATCTGCACTCTACCACACCTCCATGCCTAAGAAGTAGTGCATCATACCTACGTTTTTAATCTCGAACTGTGTAGCAAGTCTCCTCCTTTCATCTTCAATGAGTTCCTCTTCACTTGTTAGAAAAAATTCATTGACATATAACAAGAGCATTACTGGTATTTTCTCTTCAACCTTGAAGTAATGTTTGGAATCCTATTTACTCTTGGTAAATCCTAAGCTTGTCAATAAGTTGTCCATCCTATCGTACCATGTCCTTGGTGCTTGTTTCAATCCTTACAAGGCCTTATTCAATTTGTACAAATGGGTCTTCAGGTCATGTGTCTCAAATTCTAGTGGTTGTTCCACATAAAATTCCTCCTTGAAAACACCATTCAAGAAATGTTTCTTGAAATCCATTTGGTGTATCTCCCTTTTCATAATTGCTTCCAATGCAAATTTTATGTGGTTGTTCCACATAAAATTCCTCCTTGAACACACCATTCAAGAAATGTTTCTTCAATTTTACTGTCTCGAATATTCCTTCGGCCTTGCACTCATTGTTGGGAAATGTCTTATTCAAATTATTTCCTTGTGAACATCCTTTTCAAATTACTTCATGCTTTTCCTGGATCTCTGGTAGTCTATATACTTCTTTGATTTCCATTGGTAGTGCTCTGTAGTGCACATGTGCAAGCCTTCTATGCCATATTTCACTTGGGTCAATTGAATCATGAAACAATGCTTGTTCAGGATGTCCCTTACCTTGTACAACCCTCTATCTTCTTCTCCAATCATGGTTGCATCCTCTATTGTCTTCCCTCTGGGCCACATCAAAACTTGGCCATCAACAAAAGAAACTCTCATACCTTTTGCATCTAGTGCATAGATGGAGAGAATATTCTTCTTCAATCCTAGAACATATAACACATCCTTCATATTGAACGTTTTCCCAGAGTCAATCTTGTATGAATATTCTCCACTCCCTTTTATGGGGTATTGGTAATCATCCCCAAGTTTTACCTTGTGATGTGACTCATGTTCATACATATTAACAAATAATTACTTGTATTATGTCATGTGTTTATAAACTCCAGTATCCACAAGCCAATCATTGCTTTTGTTTGAGATAGTTCTAGTAAGTGTTGATATTAGCACATACTCTTCATATAAATCATCCTTATCTCTTCTGAATCTTTTGTTTATTGGTTCATAGTATTCGGAAACATGAGAATGGTGTCTCCTTTTCCTGATGGAACCATCTCTTGCAAAGTGTCCCTTTTCATCACAAGTCTAGCATAAAAAAATTGAAGAATCTCTCTTGGTATTATTTTGTTTCTTGTCCTTCTTCTTGTTTTGATGAAATTTCTCCTTCTTCTCGAATTTATTCCTAGTCTAAATTGTGATAGCTTGATCTTCAGTTGCTCCCATCTTCTCTTTTCTTGTCACGAGTCAAGATATTTCTTGTGCACATTATTCTGGTAGTTTCCTAAAATAGATCATCCTCCTTCTTGAACAAATTCCTTGAATGAATAAGTCCCATGATCTATGGAGACCTTTCAAGGTAGTAATTACAATTTCTCATTCTTCAACATTCTCTTCAACCACTTCAAGTTGTTATTTGGTTTGAGAAACACTTGTGAAGTAAGACTATATAGTCTTGGAGTTCTGTATCTTCACATTCTTCAACTAGTTCATTAAATTTAGCTTTTGGTTAATGTTCTTTCCTTTGAACATCCTGGCCAAAGAATAATATACTTCCTTCGGTATCTTGAATGAAGACACATGGGGAAAGAGGTGATCCTTAATAGAGTCTACAATGATTCTCTTTTCCTTATCCATTATTCTCTTATGAGTAGCCTTAGCCTCATCTCCCTCTAGTTCTGGAACTTATTTAGTGATGTACTGATCCAAATCATTTTCTTCAAGGATCAGTGAGATTATGTACTTCCATGCTTGAAAGTTATCATCCCCTCCAATCTTGACCTCATGCTGAGCATGGTTAGTCATCTTTTCAAATGAGAACCTCAAATGGAAATAAAAAAGATTTAGATATTATCGATTTGAGCTGTCTGACCTAGTTTTGGAGCTACTTGACCTAGGTTTTGTTAGAGAAACCTTAATTTTCCAAACTTGGAGTTTGGGAATTCTGTTTGGACAGAAATATGGGCCTCCTTGAGGTGAGTTTTTTAGCAAGGTAACTTTGTTAAGGATGAGGTGGGAAGCCTATGAAAATTGATGCCCTAATTTCTTTTGACACCAGTGACAGGGTAAAAAATGAAAATTCTTCAACTATGAAAGTGCTTCCACTAAAGTATGTTCCCTACTGAGGCTAGTTATCCTAGCCCTGTTTTATTGATGATATGTGGAGAGAACACCCTGAACTAGGAATCCCTAGTTTCTGCAGCTACACAGTTCCTTCTTTTAAAGAGGATTTGATACCATGTTAGTTTTTATAGATCTTACTATATTAATTAGGACCTTTGTATGAAATAATAACAAGTAAATCTAGATGCATAAGATATAGAATATACACAAGACACAAATATTTTCATCGGGGAAACCATAAAGGAGAAAACCCCACAAAATTCCTCATAATAGTACAGTCATAAACAATTTGTCATAAGATGATAAATCCTAGTAATAAGAAGTATTCAATAGCTATCTATCTCTCCTCCCTTCTCTCTCTTATCTCTCTCTCTCATGCATAATTGAGTGAGTGGAATGTGTGTATAAATGAGGGAGGGTGCCTCCCTCTATATACTAATAAAGTGACTAAAATTTTACATGAATAAGCCAACCTGTTTCACTAACAGGGCTGACTTATCCTAGAGAGACTCCAAATATAGATTACATGATGTCACACTCGAGACTATTTCCCCAACTTAGAATAGAGGTTGTACCTCAAGGTAAAGACATAATAAATGCATCCCGCAAGGAGGAAAACACATCTCCAGTGGGGTTACAACAACATACAATGATAATATACATCAAAATATGTTATTATGTTACAAATACATCAGAAAAAATTAGTCTTCACATCCATATGGTGCACCTCACATCTCTTACATGCAACAATGGCCAAAACTAGCCTGATAGAGTCCATGTTTGAAACCAGTGAAAATGTATATGTATAGTCTAATACATGGACTTGAGAGAATAATTTTTAAACTAAACTATACTTATACTTCATATATGAACCATTAACAACCATATTGTTCCTATAAACCCACTTACATTGCACTAGTTTCCTCTTGGAAGGTAGAGGAACCAACTCCCAAGTTTCAATTTCCTGCAAATACTTGAACTCTTATTTCATGGTTTTTTTTCCATATTGGATAACGTGACACTTATTCATATGAATAAGCATAATATACAACCATAATAAAGAACCTATGTGGAATATTCAAATCAAAAGTGAAGAAATCATTGTGAAACTGAGATCTAGTCTTCCTAGAGTCTAGTGGATCGCCATCAAGATCACCAGCTGCTTGTATGGTTTTATCATCCCATTTTGGCATTATGGGTGAGTCATGATATGTATGAATTTAATAATATTAATATTCCATATCATAATCATAAAAATCATAAATAGAATCATCACTTACATCATCATTGAGTGGAGGGTGCGAGCAATGGGCCCCTTGCCTAGTTCGATCTCTTGCATGGGATATTCTTTGAACTGTACACTTCTTTCAATGAAATTTTTCTAAGATGAGGGATAAAATATATTGTATACATTTTAATATTAATAATATCCAACCATTATGGACTCCTTTCTTTGAGTTTGTAAGGCCCTTCTCTTCTTGGGAGGAATTATGGCCCAAGCCTTTGATCCAAAAACCATGAAATGAGAAACATTGGGCTTGTGACTACTCCAAGACTCAAATGGAGCTTTGTATTACAATTATTTATGTGGAAATATATTCTAAAAATATGCAACACAATTTATGGCTCCATCCCATATCTTAGGATACAAATACTTAGCCTCCAACATGCCTGTGGTCATCTCCTTCAATGCTCTATTCTTGTGCTCTGCCACACCATTTTGCTATGGTATGTAAGGAACATAATGTTTCATTTGAATGTCATTCTCCTCACATATATTTTGTAGGTTATTATTGACATATTCCTTTTCATTATTTTTGGAAAATCCCACCAACAAAGCTTCGTCAATAGGGGTTCCCACTCTGTCGATGCCCTGCAGCACAATCTCCCCGAGCACTGGGCTAGGCATGTTTTAACCTGCCTGAAAATGTCTACAGAGCAGATGAGGTCTCACTCAAGGTGTTCAAGGGAGATCTGTTGGAACTGAGTTTCCGACAGTGGGTAAGGAGGATATGGGGATCCGACGGACGGAGATCATAACTTATTCGGTCCTCATACAATATCAAAATATCTTAGCATTATTCAAGGAACATCATAGCGCATCAAGCATAAATTACGACAACTTAAAATCAAAAGATCATATTGATATATCAGAAAGACACTGAATCACATCTATAACAAGTCATTTTAAGAAAATAGAGTTGAAACATCACAACAGATCTATAACAATAGACAATAATTGAGCCATATGCATTGCATCATATATTAATCTTGCACAAAAATACGACATTACATAATCCTTCTCCAAAACTGGAGACTGAATACATCAGAAAGAATCCCAGATAAAATCGCAATCAAGACAGGAAAATATACATAAGACAGATCGCACCAGATCGTATCCCTTACAATTGCGCATGCAATACAATTCTTCAGAACTACTCATAGATGATGCCCTATCTCTTTCTCTCTCTCTATCTCTCTCACTCTCGAAAGTGGATCTATAAATAGGATTATTGATTTACATCAACGGTCCACTAATAACTGACTTCTAACCACTACATAAAATATTAAAAAATGGTTATTTTCCTACTTATCACACCAATCTTCCCTTGCATGGTACCACATGAGCTTGCATAGCTGCCACGATGTTGCGTAACTCACTTGTTCCAAACCCCTTTCCAATAGGCCCCCAACACAGTTTTTTGGGTCACCCTTAAGACATGCTAGGTTGATAGGGTGTGTGCCGACATCTTGTCCTTAAAATCATCAAACTGCTATGCAACTTCATGGACCTGCAACTGGACTTGACTAGCGATACTCTGACAATTAGTCAAATTCTGTTGGATGGGGTGCTCCTCACTCGCCTTGCTCTCAACTAGTTGACACTTCTCTTGAACATCCTGGAGCATGGCGACGGCCTTAACAGCCAACTGGCCACTGATTTCTTTAAATTCATCGAGCTACTCGTGGTGCTTTTGCTGGTGTTCTTGTGCCCTGGAAGCTCGCTATTGTAGATCCTTCAGCTTTGCGGCCTGGGTTATCTGTACCATCAGGGGCATGGCCTTCAGTGATATCTTCAGGGTTTTCAACTGACCCTTTGCCTCTTGCACCTGCGTAGTCAGCTGATTAAGCTACTCATCCTGAACAATAATTTTCCAAAACTACATGGTTGTCTCCATAATATTTTTAGCCTCTTGCTCCATGGTGCCGAACTGAGTGGCAATTTCTTCAATTGAGGTATTGCACTCCGCAACCTGCTATGGAGGCATTTTGGGTTGTACCTAGGCCTAGGGCAGCAAGTTAGTGTCCTGAAGCTGAAATATATTCTTCCCTAATCGCTTGGCCTTTTTCACTGGGGTGAGTGCTGAGGTGCTGTCAAACATGCTCTGGCAGGAATCAAAAATAGCTTGCTCAACTTCGCTATATCTTGCACACAGCTGCGCCTTCTCAACAATTAGGTGATATTGTACATTTTTGAGGTCAGTAATATCTTGAACTCATCCTATGATGCCTTTAGCTGATTTATTTATTGTAACTTCTCCTCTGCTAATTGCACACGGACCTAGTGCAGCTCCTCTACTTCCTTCTACAGCTTCGCAGTGGTATTCCTAGACTGAACATAGCCCTTAGTCAATTTTGTCTTCCTTGCTGTTGCCGCCTTTTCACACACCTAGATCATGTGGCAGAAATCTTCAAGCCACTCGGTGTGTCCTTGGGGGCAAGTCTCGAGTCAAGGCTGTCACCTTGTTCTT
>LPNX010240578.1:12895-83537 GCA_001517045.1 Pseudotsuga menziesii
ATTATTATTATTATTATTTTATTAAAAAATAATTATTTTTTGGAAAAAAGGGTTATTTGACCTAACAAGAAATAGTAGAAGAAAGTTTTTTCCAAAAGAGACATATTGAGAATTATTACAACTTTTGTATCTACCCTTCTAGAAGAAACGAAGACAAAAGTGAAGTAGAAACATAGTCACAAACAATGGCTACTACATATTCGGAAATGAAGGCATAGCTACAAACAACAGTGTACGAGTTAGAACAATACAAGGCGATCAATAAAAGTCTACAAGCTGAGGTTGAGACGAAAAAGTGGTTGAAAGAGTGGAAAGACGATGAGAATCACTGCTTATGGAATCATAATCGATAGTTAGAACGAACCATAAGAGATAACAAGAAAATGTTATCTGATCAGGATAAAGAAATATCATGTTTAAAAATTCATAATCAAAACCTAGAAGACCAGATCAAAAAGTCAAAAAATAATAACAAATCACCATATGGATGCAATAATGAATTAGAAGAAGAAATAAAGCATCTAAACAAACTCATCATGGAAAAAGATGCTGAATTGGTGCAAGTCCGGATGAGGTTAGAAAATCAAGAAGCAGAGTTACGTCATCATAAACAACAAAAAGAAAAACTCTAGCAGCAGTATGATGACAGTAAGAAGACACATAAGTTAGAACTGACAAAAGTCAACAAGGTTTTATCAAGCAATTCCAAAGAAATTTTCAGATTAGGTAATCATAACAAGACACTAGTCACAAAAATTAAGAAGTTGAAAAGTAGTCGAAAGACAGAACAATCTACAGAAGACATTGAAGAAAAAATTATAGACAAATAGGAAGAAAATTGTTGTATTAGAAGGCATAACGAAGAACTTAAGGAACAACTTAAGAAGTCTGAAGATGACAGAAAATCACATGTAGAAGTGATTAAGAAGTTTCAAAATGATAACATGCAGTTAGAAAACAAGTTAGAAAAGATACAGAACAAAACCTTAAAACTTCAAGAGACGTAAACACAACTTTCTACTCAGATCAATGCTAAAAAATGACACTCGTAAAAGACAATGACATTGTGAAAATTCCATATCGACACCCCAACCATAAAAATAGATATTCTAAAAAGTGGGAAATGTCGAAAGATAGCGGTACCAATGTGATCAAATCTTCTAACGATAGATCAGTATGGAATGCCAACAGTCCACAACAAATCAATTTGGGATGGATTGATTCATCGACATATAGAAAGTTGTCTTAGTAGTTCGCATCGACATGTTTCATCAGCTGTGATACCACAAAAAAATGATGCAGAAACATTATAAGGCTTTGAAGACAAAGCCTTTCTAAGAGAGTGGCAATCTAACAAACTTAAATAATAACAACAAACAAACAATATATATATATATATTAATTATTCATATTAATACATATTGATATTCATAATTAATAATTAATAAATAGTTATTAGTAAACTATTCTAAAATAACGCATCCTTTCATGGATGGTATCCAAAGTGCCTTTCCAATTTATATATATATGACACTCACTTTGTAATATTTCATCATTCATCTATCAATTTATTCATATTTTATTATCTACGGATATGTGGGTTATTTCAGAAATTACTTAATTGAGAATATCCAACTATGGATGTGGCTCGACATCAACTCCTTTATTCACACTTTGCACGATGTACTTAGGTAGCTTGGCACTCATTGACATCAGTGGTGATATTGCCTCGCATTGGTTAACGACATTCATCAATGGTCGGTAATCCAATGAATTCTTTCCATGTTTGACATCGACACATTTATTCGCATGGTAAGAATTGTACCAATGGGTTTTGTAGCGGGTGAAGACTATATACTTTTTATGACATCATCAGCAGTTTTATAGCAGCATACTTCCAGCCATATGAGTACCACAGTTCTAATTTCATCTCTCATCTTCTACTTCATCCAACCAGGCAGCAGTTCAGATCCTTTACTTCACATTCTATGATCTAGCAGCAGCCACATTCCTATTGCACAAGTTTATCAAATTTTTGGGTAAGTGGAGGTATGTTGTTTTCTAATATTTAACCATGTAATTCCTTGAATGCTAGAAAATGAATGAATTTAGAAAATTCCCTCACTACATTCCCTTTCTCCTTTTCATAAACCTAATCTATCTTAAGTTGGGGGGCGGGACTATTTATTAGCATTTTACCTATTCATCATCTCATTTACTCTTAATAAACATGTCCTTCCCAAAATATGCTGGCATAATTCATAATATGAAGAAAAGGATTTTTACTATACATTGATGGTTTATCATTTCTAATGCATGTATACTTTAAAATCTTATGTATTGCAGCAAAAATACAAAGAAAACGAGTGAATGTTGTTAACACAAGAACCAATATTTATTATGGTTGTCACACAAAAACCAACCACAAAAATATATATAAAAAAAGAGAAAAAAATCGTTGTCACTCATGCATTTCAAAAACATGGAATGATTTGCTGTTACATACCATCATCATGTAAAGCCTCAGCTACAAGCCGGAAGTTTTAAATGAATCAATGCATAGTTGCATGAGGACATGCAAACAATCAAGTTGGGGGGTATCTTGAGCCGCAAAAGACCACATTTTATTCATCATTTCACATACTAATTATCACCTTATTCCATTATATCTTTCCATACAACCATTAACATTCACCACTTTCATAATAAATATGGGTTTATATTACCATTTTCCAAATCATTTATCTTTGAGTATTTCGAGCGAATTTATGGTTAATTATTGAGAAAAATAACATATTTTCATTATACTTTAAAGTTAGGTGAGTTTGGTGATGTGTACAGGTGTATTTGAAGACTTTAGCAAGCTCAAAAGTGGCCACCTAGCCTTAGATTCGAATTTCATCTTCTAGATATGAGTTAACTTCAAGGAGAAGATCATGGACATGAGGAGAGAATATCTCATCCAATATTTGGTTGAGGATTTAAAGGGATGAGTTGTACATTTGTTGAGGATTTTGGGGGATGAGTTGTCTATTTGTTGAGAATTTTAAGGGATAGGTTGAGAGAATAGTGGATATGTAATTATGATCAGTTATCTTGAGTTTATGTATAAATAGGAGGGCTCTCTCCTCATTTTGGTTAGAGGCTTCTCTAGTGGTTTGAAGTAGAGAATAGTTCAGAGTTAGTCATAGAATAGGATTTCTGATTGTTATGTAATGGAGATGATGCTTTGATGCACATCCTTTTATTTTCCCATGTTAATAAAGATTTTCAGTAGTTTCTTTCTATGAATTGTTAATATATATTTCCAACAATTTCTTTCTTTATGAGTTGTTAGTGTAGATTTCCAGTTATGTCTTGTTTATGAATTGTTCACATAGGTTTATTGTGAGCTCACAAGTCATTGTTATTTTCTTTGTACTAGTTATTGTTATTTGCTTTGTACCAGTTAGTGTTGATTTGCTTTATACCAGTTTATGTTTATACAATTTTATGCTTTCATAGATTAGATTTATATTCTGAAATTTCTTGTTGTTCTAGATTAGATTTTTGTTTATGTTATTTCTTGCTTTTCATGTTATTTCTACTTTTACAAGTTTAATTTAATTTCAGTTGCAAGTTTAATTCAATTTCAGTCATGTATTTTTAATTTCAGTTTTAGATTAAGTCAGTGACACTCTGCCCCTACATCTATTTTGTCTGTACCTCACAGGTTTATGCTCTCCCTGGGTTGAAAATTAATAGTTGGAATTCTATTATAAATTCTTTAATGTTTGTACCCAGCAGGTCGTATACACTCCACTGCATAGAACATCATTGGACGCAAGGCCTGTTGGAGTGAAGCCTACCCTGCAATCCTGCTTAATGCCAAAAGTATGGCCTTCAGCCCCATAATCTGGATAGAGTTTGTAGGGATTTGACTCCCAACCTTTTCCGTCTCCAGAAAGTAGTACACAGCTATGTACTCATCGATGGTCAGCCTGCCTCCTAGCCCATGAGATCGGAGGTTCACTATCTCTCCTCATCGGGACAAACCAGTAATAAAATATATGTCCTCAACCTCATTGCTGAGTGACATTTTGTCTATCTGAAATGTCTCAAATTTTGGATCCCAATAGTCCACCAGTAGCTGGAGTAGTCTTGATTTGGCCTTCAGGCTGCCAAGACACCAAAACTTGTATAAGCCACATCCCCATAATGCTTGTTGGGCCATAAGATCTCCTTACACAGCCTCCTCCACATCACCATGCTCTCTTTCCCTCCACTCTAGCACCATCCTGCACAAAAAAGCAAAGTTTTGATCAATTTTAGCCTTTGAAAACCTTGTTTGCGGCCCTGTACGCGACTATTCTCAAAACAACCGCGTATGTACGCGGTTTTTGGTGCTTTTTCTACGTATGGTGAGCCCTATACATGAAAAAAGCCTGATTTTCGTGTGGGCTGAAATGCACAAGTATAGATGGCTTAAAAAATAGAATGGACCATGAAAATTCAAAAAAATTGCATGAAAATGGAAGAGGAGGGCATAAGAATATACTTGGATCAAACGGGGAGAGATTCCGCTGGATGATGCTCCCGAAATTCGCTTCTGAAGTTCTGAGCTCAAATGCACTATGTTGGGTAAAAATTTCAAATGATATGAAAATTTTTAAATTTTTTACTATTTATAGATTTTTTTTGAAATTTTTACCCACTTTCTATAGTTTTTGACCATTTTGGACCGTTTGAACTAATTTGATGTTGTAGGAGTCCATTTTGAGTGTGGTTTGACCATGGATTTGATCTGTTCGTGCCTACTACAAGTATTATGTCTAAACTGACATATAGGTTAGGTTTCACATCCATTTTCATTTTGCATAACCTTATGACCGTTTCATTTTAACCTTAGGTACGAACCCATTCCATCTTGTCATGGAACCTTCTTGCTACTTTTAGAAGTGACATGGTGTGAATGGTAGAGCATTACCATACATGGGTACCCTAGTTAGATCCTGTATTGCATTTGGTGCTCATGCCAACATTTCTACTTTAGGGTGTGGGAGTCCTTTGTATAGTACCGCCATGACTTTGAGCAAGAGCTTCATACTCCTCTTGACCTTTATGCTGGCCTTTTTCCTAGGACTCCCTTGTATATGTCAAGTTGTAATTGCATTATCATGAGTTTTTATTGCCTTATTGATCCTTATGATGGCTTCCATGACTTTGATTATCAGCTATATAGCTTAAGCTTGTCTCATGTCTAGCCAAGCAGATCTGTTTTACATATCTTTTGCAACTTGATTCCCCATTTTTTAACCGGGAGGGGACTTTCCCCTGAGTGTCGTTATCCTGCACATGTTTCCTTGCATTGAGCATAGGTATGTTCCACTGCTTGGAACTAGTTTATTTTCCCCTTGACACTTGTCTCCTCCTAGATTTCTAACTATAAAGCACTTTTATTCTTTTTCAAGATTTTCAAAATATCTGAAAAAAAAAGTCCAAAAAAATAAAAAAACCAAAAATCCAGATAGGAAAAGATGTTATCTTTGGCAGCAGTAGAGTCGTGTTGCCTTTGAACAGAGCATTGTATATCACATCCATTGGTTGGGTTAGTATTTTGACTTTAGGAGTTGTATTCATATCTCTGAGTTTATCTCCACTGACTGGTTAAGCTTCCAGTCCCTATGGAGCCTCTATCGATGCCTCATGTGTCACAGAGATGTCCCAGTTTTGTATATCGAGTTGATGTTGCCTACATTTAGTCACCATTCACCTTTATGCTCTTGTTGGAAGGAAGTTGAATCCTGAGTAGGCCATTCCTCAGTTGTCTTGACTTTGCATATCGGCCATTCCCGGTACTATTACTGGTTCGTGCACATATTGTTCGAGTCCTTCCACATTATACAACATTGTTGAGTACCTCATGTTGGTTGATGGGGGATGCCTTAATGCCCTCCTTCCAGTAGATTCCATCCCATCGACTTTAGATCATTTATTCTGGGACAGGAGTCTAGAGTCATTTGAGTGCCTTGAGACTTACAGTCATCAGTGGTAGGTTCTCTCACCATCGATAGTTTTGGGAATACGTCAATGTCCCCTGATCGATGGATTCTTCCAAGTGTTGGACCTCAACACATTTATTCACACTCTAGTACCTTGATTCCCATTTTCATTATTGGTGGGTGATCTCGCGTCTGTTAACGGTATACATCAATGAATGGTAATCAGACGATGGAATGCTATGTTCGACCTTGACACCTCTATTCACATAGTAGGACATGTACTCGTAGCGGTTTGTGTAGAAGACTTTCCAGATTGGTGGCCTTTCATATATGTTACCTCCTTGATCGTGCTAGTGTTCATGAGATTTCAGCTCTTGTGACTTGATTCCAGTGTATGTCAAATATCTTCAACCATTATGGAGATATTGATCCATGGTATATCTTCATCTTTTATGGAGATCTTGGTTCTTTGTATATCTTCATCATGGAGATTCTGATCTATTATATATTGTATGTGGAAATGACCACACATGTCACAGTTTGTATATCATGCCTATTCATGGCCATTGTACTCTTATGTATCCGAGACTACTATATGTATTTGCAGTCATATGCAGAGTTTGATTATTGTATTATATTATTGGATGGCTAGTTCTTCCACCTGGTTCTTCATCACTCCACTTCTGGGATGGATTTATAATGTATTTCGGCCACCATGTTACCCCTTTGACCTCACACATTAGGGGGCATCTGTTACAGCTGATTTTACCACACATGGTTGATCACACTTTGATGGCCTTCGCTGTCCCTCTGCAGACTCTTTGGACCCCATGGAATATTTTTGTACCTTTGATGTTTCCAAGATCATCCCTAAAAACACTCATTATTTGCTGTACGTGACTTTTAATCCCTTTCTCGCATATATACGTGGATATTACCCTTAAACCCACGTACATTGGGATGTGTGCAAAAGGCCAAATATTTTTGGATTTTTCCTTG
This sequence comes from Pseudotsuga menziesii, assembly GCA_001517045.1. Classification (NCBI taxonomy): domain Eukaryota; kingdom Viridiplantae; phylum Streptophyta; class Pinopsida; order Pinales; family Pinaceae; genus Pseudotsuga; species Pseudotsuga menziesii. The sequence continues at coordinate 19,876 of LPNX010240578.1, forward strand.
ATGTGGATCTAAGTCACTCACCTCTTGGCATTCCATATGTCTCAAGATCGCTTGGATTTGACCTTTCATTACCCCATTGAAGCACTATATAAGGAACCCTTTGGATACATTGAAGAGGAGGAATTGAAGAGCAAGAAAACTATAGTCCATTGTTGCCGTAGCTTGCTTGTACTTGAGTCTGCATCCCTTTGTCCCTTGGAGCACTTTGTGTTCTTCCCAAGCTTGCCTTTGCTTGTGAGCTTGCTATTGAGAGATGGAGGATTGAGGTGGTGGAGGCCCAGTTGGAGGACTCAGTTTCTTCGGTTCGCAGAAGTGCCGCTAGAGGTTGTCACTTATGTAATCTCTGATTTATTTAATAGAAATATTTTTTCCTGTCCAATGATGTGCATTTAAATGAATATTGGATCAATGGATGTGTTTAATTTCTTATGTATCATTGATTATATATGCTAGAGTAGGCCTAACACTATATTATATAGCATGCTTGCCTTGTTTACTGTTGTTGAGAGTAAATTGCTAACGCAAATAGGATTGGAAAAAGCTCAACGGGGATCTACTACAACCGTCAGGAATAAGGTATGTTTCGAGATCCTTTAGTGTTAGATGTTGCATTTCTCTTGCATATGGGGAAGGGATTGATTTCTGCGGTTTCTCTGTCTGTTGTGGTACACCCCAAGCCATAGGAAGTTTTCTCCGTAACAATGAGAATGATTTCTTCTTCCGTTTTCATATTCAACTAAAATAGAGGCATTTGTGACCCTTTCCAAATTCATAGATAATTTTGGAGATAATTTGGAGTTGTTGCAGTTTCTCGTTTATGGATGTAGTGGTTTTCTTGGAAATACATAGTGAAAATTGATGGGGATGGTTTGGAGCATATTCGGGTAAAAAAATATTGACAATTGGAATGAGGGTCCTCGCCCTTATTTCCCAACATTGTATATTAGTGTGAACAAACTTGCTGAAAAGTTGTAAAGTTGCTCAATGCATCTGTACCATTCGCATGGGTGTTCATCGTGTTATCTCACATGAAAGTTTGATAGCACAAATGGGTGTGTTTTAAGGATGGAAACATGCTTAGTCAATATGATCCATTCACACATGCCTCCCCATTAATATCCCACATACTATTGTACCAACATGAACATGTGTGATTTAAGGATAGTAACATGCCTGATTATTATGCTACATTCACGCATGCCTCCATCCTTTGATTTTGCATGGACAACTATGATGCATGGGTTTAATCCAATGGTAGGAAGTCATGTGAAGACTTTTTTTGGGTATAGGTTGTGTAAACTCTATCCTCAACCTACAAAACCAAGCCATCCACCAAAAAGATAGTGAAACCAAAAGGGTGATCAAGCCTAATCGTCACACTCGAAACAATCATCTCAAGATGAAACAAATCCACTAGGATACACAAATAGAAGTAAAACACACTTATTATACCACACCAAGTGTTAGTCTTCAACACCACTTGCAACTAATTACAATATCCCACTGAATCCATCTCTCCACAAGCATCAAATTAGGTTATATGCTCATTTTTTCAAGTGCAAAAATACCAATTTCTACAACATGTCATAAATTCTCTGCCATAACCTACTAGATTCTGCAATTGTTCCATTCTAACAGTTGTTCCACAATTCCCATTCCACAACTAGGTCCATTCTGCAACCAAGTCATGCTACCACATCTCCATCAAATCCAGAACGCAATCTTCCACATCATGTTATGCCATAATGGAATTGCATAAATAAACTACATGGGGCATTTCACAACCTGCTATCCCTTTGTCAAAATCATCATACAACTAATTCACACATGCTAAAATCAAAGGTCAAATGGTTGTTCCTCAATAATACATTATATAGAATGAATTTTATGCAAGTTTCCAAGTCATCTCTCTCAAATACAAATAGATCCACCCTTTGAGAGATATGAGACTTTACATATGGAAAAACCATACCATACGCAACTACTCATGGGGTCTCTGAACTACCCAAGCATGTCATGGTTGCAACCAATGATCAAACTGCTACGATGAATAGATATCTGTGGCTTTTTACTAAAATCCTTTTTAGGCAACAATAATTACAAACATTTGCAAATTGATTTTTTTTTATTGATGTGTCTCTATTATTATCCAGGAGGAAATGTTAGCTCTAGGTTGTTTCGTAATTCCATGTTGGTGTAAGGGTATTCGTCTATGGTGATAACCTACCATGACCACCAGTTAAAGAACTCATCATGGAAGAGATCGTTCTCTAATATGGTAAGTCATGTCTACCCATACACTCATATGGGGTGTGTGATGCCCAGTCGGTGGATAGGTATTTTGTGGATGTGTCATTGTGAATTTATCCATGAAGAAAGACACTGAATAAGTTCTTGTATCCAAACTTTTTTGTCTCCCCAATATGTAATCAGTAAATTGAGGTTTCATTTTGGCAAGCATAGTTGTGGCCCTATAAAATATGGTGGGTCTCAAGCACTTTTTGCATAGTACATATGATACCATGAGTCCTTATGTGTTAATGTCGATCCCATCATCGATGTAATAGTTAATACAATAGTCTTGAGGCTAAGACCCACTATATTTTTTATGGGGACTTGAGATCATAATTTTTCTACACCAAGGGTACATTATGAGTTAATGCACTCTTGGACAGTGAGGACACCACGCCCTCATCCTCCTCCTTTTATAATTGTCATAAATATACGACTAAATAATATTGTGAGGAAGAATATGTCATTAAAATCAATATTCAATATGGAATCATCTCTAATGAATACATCTTGATTTGGATCCCAAGAACTTAATAGTAGTTCAAGAAGTTGTTTTTGCACCTATATATTGAGACACTGAAAGAACTTTAAGAGGCCACAATTGCAAAGTGCATCCAAAATTTGGCCTCATCTAAACAAATCTCGTCTACCTCTTCATGCTCCCTCTCCCTCCACATAAGCACCGTGATTAATCCCCTACATTTTGAGAGAGAGAGAGAGAGAGAGAGAGAGAGAGAGAGTTTGATAAGGGCCCCTATGAATTTTCTATAGGATAGGCACTAGAGTTGTGCATTTTATTCCTGAAAAGTGTGGGTAGGGATATCCCCCATGTCCCATGAAATAAAAAAACATGGGGGCACAAAAGGTGTGTTGAAAAGTTAACTCTGAAGTTCCTCCCATGTTTTTGGTGTGGGTGTGATGAGAGGACTAGAAAATTTTGTCCTTATGTATTTAATGTATTTATGTAACAAAGTGATGTTTATGTAAATAAGGTAAAAGTGTTTTTATACTTTAGAAAAGTGTGTCACACTTAAATGATGTATTTAATAATTAAAGTTTCTAATTATTGAAAGTGAGTTAAGTTGTAGACCCTTGATTTTGTAATTTAATATCAACCCTAGATTAGGTAGTTTATAAAGGTAGTTACAAAAGTTGAGTATAAAACAAAGAGAGAGGAGAAATGAAGATCACTCACCGTCAATGAGGAGAGAGAGAGAGAGAAAATAAGAAAAGAGAGAAAGAAGAGATACCGTAGAGTGGGCACAAATCCCAATGCAAGGAGCAACATATAAATCAAGGCATCTTGCACTAATCCGTATAGTAGATTGAGCAGTCCGTAAAAGCACAAAAATCGAGGCAAGGTACAACAAACTGACAGATCATACATCTGCATTTATTGCAGGAACCTTTGGCACGATTCTTGAGAAAGAATTTATTGCAGAAAGGATAGTCTGTATCGCACACATGTGGCAAAAAGTACATTTCATATAGGCACATGTGGAGGTCGTACAATATACTATTCAACAATTAATTGCAGAAATTTGAAGGTATTTTTGTTGTTGGTTCAGTTTGGATGAAATTGTCAGTAAGGGTTGAAGAATTAATTTTCCTGAGTTGTTGGAAAATTTTCTGAGTATTCTTCTTTAAATAAAATTTTCTCTTTGTAGGGTTTTCCCCAAGTTGGGGTTTTTCCCGCTCAATAGACCAAAATTATTGTGTTCATCTGCTTAAAGATTGTTTTAGTATTTGAAATAATTTTTGAAGTACATTTTAAAAGTGTGGTTTTACTTTCCATGAATTTTAAGTTAAAACCCTAGTTTCTGTAAATGTTTGACGGAATGTGTAAATGAGAAAATTCATTTTATTAAGTCATATTTTATTCATGGTATCAGAGCTAATGGTGTCAGATCACAGTTTAACAGAGTCATATTGAAAAAGAAGTTTAGCAGTTGTTCTTTGAAGTTTCATAAAAGTGTTAGATTTGTCTTCAGTTAATTTTTTGTTGCAAGTTATTTTCCATGATGAACATTAGGAATGAGGATCGGTTGGATAGAGTATCTAGCTACATTCCATTGAAGGTAAGACATACTATTGTATTGAAAGAACTTAGAGTTAGAATTTTTATTGACAATGTCATAACCAAGCCAACAAATAAAGATGAGCTTGAGGAGTTTGAAGCTCATGAAGCCAGATCCCAGAGAATTATCTTGGATGGGTTAAAGACCATCTCATACCACACTTATCAGAAAATAAAAATGCTAAAGAAATGTGGGACACGTTGATCAAGTTGTTCGAAGCAAAGAATGAAAACTAGAAGATGGCCCTAAAAGCAACATAAAATGAAAAATGATGAGGGTGTAGCCTCTTACTTGACTTGTGTTACACAAGTTAAGGACAAGTTGGAAGCAGTAGGAGAAACCATTCCTGGTTCAGAACTGGTGAGGATAGCCCTGAAGGGATTCACCAAGAAGTGGGAGGTTTTTGTGATGTATATTGTGGGCAGACAAACACTTTCAAGTTGGTCCAAATTATGGGATGATTTTACCCAAGAGGAAACACGAGATGGGTCACAGGTTGGCCAAACTAGTGAAGATGCTGAGAAAAATGTGGCACTTGCATCCAAATTCAAGAACAAGAAGAAGAAAGATCTAAGTCAGATTAAATGTTATCATTGTGTCTAGGTAGGACACTATGCCATGAAATGTTCTGAGAAAAATATTATGAATACTGAAAGAGATGTGGAAACCTATGCAGTAGTAGAAGAATATTCCAAGAAGTTTGAGCAAGATTTTTCTCTTGTCTCAATTGATTCCAGTGTAGGGAGTTCTACCTTTGAGCATGTATGGGTTGTTGACAGTGATTCAACCAGAAATATGACTGAAGTCTATCACTATTTTCAGATGATCACAATGTTGGGTCCATGACACTTCATTCAGACAGATGTTGATAGTCCCCAGATTGTTATCCAAGGAGTTGGAATTATCATATTTCAACTAGACCTTGGAGAATTTCTGGATATTCATGGAGTATTATTTGTACCTGGGATGAGAGTGAGAAAACTCTCAGTTTCATCATTCGAGGATGATGGCTATTGGAGGATGATTAGGTTTGGTCATATATTCCTGTATCGAAGAGATGAGCCAGTTGGTATCACCATCTTATTGGGAGATCACAGGGACAGACTATATGTCCTGAGAGGACATGTTGTACGACCATGAGTAGGAGGATGGTTATAATAGTCAGAAGATGAAGATGATGTTGCATTTGATAGATATGAAGAGGAGAGTGACTCTCTCTTGAGTACTGGCAGGAGGCTCAACCAGTCAAGTGATGGTGCAGTTGAGCAGGTTGATGGGAATTAGGTTGATTCTTAGGCTTCAGAGTTTCAATTCGAGATAGAAAATTTGTTTCTGAGGTTGATTCCAGCGAAGGAGGGAGCTGTTGCAGGAGTCAAAGATGGAGATAGTGTTGCAGACCTTCCGTGTTAGGAGGGAGTGTTGAAAAGTTAACTCTAAAGGTCCTCCCATTTTTTTGGTGTGGGTGTGATGAGTAGATATGATTTTAGGGGTGAATTTTAAGGGTTTTTAAAAATTTAGTGGGCAAATTTTTATATTAAACCTATTTTTTTAATTAATAAACTTTAGCCCATAATTTATTTAACATAAAAACCTTGAAATGGAGGTTATCCTAGTCGTATATCATAAGTAAATATGGTAAAAATGAATTTCGCCCGCTCAAAAATTCCTTCAAAATTGCATTCGCCCCAATTTTCCTGGGAATGGTGGTTTTTGGGGATAAATTCACCTGTCTCGTTCATGGAAATTCCACGATGGAGTTGAATTCGCCTGCAATTTAGGGCTTGAATCCATTTTACAGATAGATTTGGCTTTTTTTAAAGCAGGTTTTAACCCTTATATATATATGTTATTGCTATTGCAGGTTGCAATTCTGATCCCTCATCCCTTGGTTAACCAGCTGGAAAGTGCCAATTTTTCTGGGTTTTTATCAGATATCCAAGATCCCTAAGGATGAAACTGCTTGAGGACGACACTATTTGAGGACGGGACTAGGTTTGTATCAAATATCCGAGATTCATAGCTTGAGGTTAGTGTTCATTTCTGCTTTGTTTTGATAGGCATGCTTGGATCTCTGTAACTCTTGTGGATATGTATCATCCCAAGTATACCTTACTCCTTGCCTTATGCCACCATATTGCTGGGTCTTGATGCCCCACCAAATCCTACCTATTAGAGGAACTCCGTCATGCAATGCTTTTTATAATATAGAGGAGGATTCAATAGGTGCCTTCATTCCACCAAATTTAATATGAATTTAGAACCGCACCCTGGGCGGTCTTGAACCATTACATTGTAATTGCTATAGTTTCCACCCATATCCATGCATGAATCCAGGTTTTCTAATCACTTTGAAAATAATTTTTTTCTTCTTGATGACATATTACTCCATGTTTTAACCATATTTCATTATGATGTCTTGATGTTATCCATAGATGCGTGCAATAGTTAGAGACGTTGCAAGATATTTTCCTACTTGCATGTTTGAATCTTTTGTGTTTTTCATGATTTCATCTTGGTCTTGGTTGCTTTGTTTATGCAACTTGCATATTTGAAGCTTTTTTGCTTTTCGTGATTTCATCTTGGTCTTGGTTTCTTGGGTTTAGTCATACAACGGTAGTAGTGTTTGTAAAGTAGGACTTCTAACTGGCACAATGGTTTATGGTATTGTTTAATATATTTTGCAGGTGTATGAGTTTATAATGTTAGTTGAGCTGTATTATGTTGGTATCCATGGTATGGACATTATGGGACTAGCCAAAAGTTCTAGCGTTTCTAAGGCAAACTGTACCAAGACAACAGACAAGAAAGTAAGTGCAGCATGAAATGGAGATTCTGAAATGGTTGTTTTCAGTAGGGATTTTGTCACTAGTCTATCTAACCATCTTAATTTATTACATCAGGCTGAGAATATCCAATCTTTTCATTTTTAGGGGTTTTGTTCCTTTTAACCATCAAGGATGGGGCAAAAGTTAGAGAATGAATGCCACAGTGTTGGCGTACTCAACTCATCTATTATCTTTTGTGGTGCTGGTGCATTTGTACTTTATTTCCACAAAAATAGATATAATATACATTAATGTACATCTTACCAAGGAGTGTAAAAGGTAGATATTTTGCAGATGCTTTTGGTGATTTGTTATTCATTTTCAAGTTTCAACTGGTATTTTTTGTCTTTCGGGGTGGTGTTGTTCTCTACCAGCCTCCCAATGAGTTCTTACTAAACAAGGTATGAAGAAATTCCATTTTATGTTGCTTTATATTCATTATAGAAAGGCAACATGGAAATGTCACTTGCAGATAGATGCCCATTTTTATTCTCATCATCATAGTGCGTGTTAGCATTCTTCCTTTTTCCATGGGAAGGTATTTAGTATAATCAGAGTGACTGAACCCTTCATATTCCAACTTTTTCAAAGCATTGTGTGGAAAGGGCTTGAGTTTGTTTTATAGTTAGTGGGAAGTCCAACCAAATATCAGATGAATAAAATACACAGGAAAATGAGCTGGCCATTAGTGTGGGTGCTTAAACAATATTGGGGTTCATTTGCACCCCTATTTTCCCGTTGAGATATTGTGTATTATAACTTTTGTCAGCATTGTTGTTGGTTAGTATTGATTGGATTGTACCTGTTTTTGTGCAGGTTTCTGCATTGTTGGTTGAGAAGATGAAGAGAACCAGTGGATCCATGGTTGACAATCACAAATTTTGTGTTTTTGTGCATTATTGCTGTGTTGAAGAGAAGGTGAGTTATGTTTTTACATGCAAGGGGGAAGTAGTTGGAAGCCTGCTTCATGCTATTCTTGTAATTTAATCTCTTGATACCAAACCTTTGTTTCATTTTTGATGTATTTACTATTTAGTTAAATAATATCATTGATATGTATATCCATGTAGGTATGTATAGGTCATCATTTCCAGATCCAAATTCTTAGGTTTCTGACGTTTCAGAGTTGTTGGCTTATGTACATTTTCTTTGTTTAGATCCATTTCAAGCCTCTGTCGAAATTTCCTGTGGCATTTCTAGGCCTGATTATGCTGAAATTAATTCCAATGGAACACTTAAATCATTAGTTTTGTAAAATTAATATTAAACCCATTTGAATACTTAGCTTTTATGCATTTGTTTTGGAGCAGAGTTGGGAAGCACTTGCAGACCAAGTAACAAGTGTAATTAAAGAGTATCCTCAATTGCGATTGACACAAGGAAGGAAGGTAAGCCTTTTAGATATTGCCATGTTTTAATTTTCATCAAATCACCATTAGTGACTTACTAAGAACTGTCATAGGGTTTGAATACTTACTGAGGAGATTGCTCTATGTAGGTCTTCGAGGTTCGTCCTATAATTAAATTGGACAAAAGAAAGGCCCTTGAATATTTACTAGTGTCACTTGGTAAGTTTTCTTGTTTCAGCAACTACTGATACATTATAATCATTTTCATTCAATTTATGTCTTTAGATGTTGGTCTTTCCCAGTTTCTTGTCGCATTGCATTAGACAGGTCAAACAAAATGCAGACTGTTATTTCTGCTTGTCAGTTTTTTTCTTATATAGAAACCTATATACATCCATTTCCTTAACATCATTGAATGATTACAGGCTTAGCAAATCGTAATGATGTACTTCCTCTGTATATAGGAGATGATCGTATAGATCAAGATGCATATAAGGCTAGCAATCTGTGCCATGGAATTATGATCTCAAATCCTATGTTCTAATCTTTTCATTTGTCATGCTATATTTTTAGGTTGCATCTTGATCATTTTCAAGGGGTTCCATGCATGCAGTTATCAATGTCTTGAAGAGTCTTTTTGATATATTAGGTACTATGGGACAGAGGTCAAGGGTATGGGATTCTTGTCTCCACTATCCCCAAAGAAACAAATGCAACATATTCACTTAAAAAACCATTTGAGGTATGTAAAAATGATTGGGAAGAGAACATGATGTAATTTTTTCTGTCCATAAATCATGTTGTTGTCTACTGAATTCCAGTCTAGCAATGCATATGGATGTTTTCTACAATTGATATTTTTTTACAAAATTTTGGGTGGATATATTCTCTCTTTCAGGCGTTGAAATTTTTGGAACGCCTCGTGAAGTGGAAGTGAGATACTTCAGAGGGTCTATTGTCTAAAGTGTAAATGGGAATTTGGGATTTGGCATATGGTGATGCTCAGGTTTTGGAATGTACAATGTGCATAGTGATGCCAGTAGTGAAGGGTGGTTTACAACCATTTAACTGATCACATATCTATATGTAATACACCATCATTTTTTATTTCAAAGAATTTTTTTTGATAAATATGTGCCTAATTGTCTATGTAATTGAGCAATGCTTCTATTGCATGGGCATGACAAAATTATGGTTTTTTTATATCAATTGAGATAATAAAGTCATAAATGTTAAGAAAATAGATATAATCTACATTAATGTACATCTTACCAAGGAGTGTAAAAGGTAGATATTTTACAGATTCTTTTGGTGATTTGTTATTCACTTTCAAGTTTCAACTGGTATTATTTTTGTCTCTCAGGGTGGTGTTATTCTCTACCAGCTTGCCAGCGAGTTATCACCAATGATAGAAAATGTATGAAGAAATTCCATTTTATGTTGCTTTATATTCATTATAGACACCATATTGCTGGGTATTGATGCCCCCACCAAATCTGAGCTATTAGAGAAACTTCGCCACGCAATGCTTTTTATAATATAGAGGAGGATTCAATAGGTGCTTTCATTCGACCAAACTGAATATGAATTTAGAACCGCGCCGTGTGCAATATTGAATGATTATGTTGTAATTGATGTATTTTATACCCATATCCATGCATGAATTCAGTCTTTCTAAAGTTCATTTTGAAAATAAATTTTTGCTTCTTGATGACATATTACTCCATGTTTTAACCATATTTCATTCTGTCTTGATGCTATCCATAGATGCGTGCAATAGTTAGAGACGTGGCAAGATATTTTCCCACTTGCATGTTCGAATCTTTTGTGTTTTTCATGATTTCATCTTTGTCTTGGTTGCTTTGTTTATGCAACTTGCATATTTGAAGCTTTTGTGCTTTTCATGATATCATCTTCGTATTGGTTGCTTGGGTTTAGTCATACATAGTAGTAGTGTTTGTAAAGCAGGAATTCTAACTGGAACAATAGTTTACGGTATTGTTTAATATGTTTTGCAGATGTATGAGTTTCTAAAGTTAGCTGAGTTGTATTATGTTGGTATCCATGGTATGAACATTATGGGACCAGCCAAAAGTTCCAACAGTTCTAAGGCAAAACTGTACCAAGACAATAGAGAAGTAAGTGCAGCATGAAATGGAGATTCTAAAATGGTTATCTAAAGACTTGCTTATTTTGAGTAGGGATATTTTCATTAGTCTACATGACCATCTTAATTTATTACATCAGGTTGAGAATATCCAGTTCTTTCATTTTTGGGGGTTTTATTACTTTTAACCATCAAGGATGGGGCAAGAGTTAGAGAATGAATACCACAGTGTTGCCGTACTCAACTCATCTATTTTCTTTTGTGGTGCTGGTGCATTTGTACTTTATTTCCACAAAAATAGATATAATCTACATATATGTACATCTTACCAAGGAGTGTAAAAGGTAGATATTTTATAGATGCTTTTGGTGATTTGTTATTCACTTTCAAGTTTCAACTGGTATTTTTTGTCTCTTAGGGTGGTGTCGTTCTCTACCAGCATGCCAGTGAGTTCTTACCAATGACAGAAAAGGTATGAAGAAATTCCATTTTATGTTTCTTTATATTCATTATAGAAAGGAAACATGGAAAGGTCACTTGAAGATAGATGCCTATTTTTATTTTCATCATCATACTGTGTGTTAACATTCTTCCTTTTTCCATGGGAAGGTATTTAATATAATCAGAGTGACTTAACCCTTCGTATTCCAACTTTTTCAAAGCGTTGTGTGGAAATGGCTTGAGTTTGTTTTATAGTTAGTCAGAAGTCCAACCAAATATCAGATGAATGAAATACATAAGAAACTGAGGTTTCCAATAGTCTAGGTGCTTAAACAGTATTGGGGTTCATTTGCATCCCTATTTTCCTGTTGAGACATTGTGTATTAGAACTTTTGTCAGCATTGTTGTTGGTTAGTATTGATTGGATTGCACCTCTTGTTGTGCAGGTTTCTACATTGCTGGTCGAGAAGACGAAGAGAATCACTGGAGCCATGGTTGAAAATCACAAATTTTGTGTTTTTGTGCATTATCACAGTGTTGAAGAGAAGGTGAGTTATGTATTGACATGCAGGGGGGAAGTAGTCAGTCTGCTTCATGTTGTTCTTGTAATTTAATCTCTTGATACAAAACCTTTTCTTCATTTTTGATGTATTTACTATTTACTTAAATAATTTCATTGATATGTATGTCCCTGTAGGTATGTACAGGTCATCATTTCCAGATCCAAATTCTTAGGTTTCTAACCTTTTAGAGTTTGTGGATTATGTACTTTGTCTTTGTTTAGATCCATTTCAAGCCTCTGTCAAAATTTCCTGTGGCATTTCTAGGCATGATTATGCTAGAATTAATTCCAATGGAACACTTAAATCATTAGTTTTGTCAAATTAATCTTGAACCCATTTGAATACTTAGCTTTTATGCATTTGTTTTGGAATAGAGTTGGGAAGCACTTGCAGATCAAGTAACAAGTGTAATTAAAGAGTATCCTCAATTGTGACTGACACAAGGAAGGAAGGTGAACCTTTTAGATATTGCTATGTTTTATTTTTCATCAAATCAACATTAGTGACTTACTAAGAACTGTCATAGGGTTTGAAGACTTGCTGAGGAGATTGCTTTATGTAGGTATTCGAGGTTCATCCTATTATTAAATGGGACAAATGAAAGGCCCTTGAATATTTACTAGTGTCACTTGGTAAGTTTTCCTTTTTCAGCAAGTACTAATAGCTTACAATCATTTGCATTCAATTTATGTCTTTAGATGTTGGTCTTTCCTGGTTTCTTGTGGCATTGCATTAGACAGGTCAAAAGAAATGTGGACTGTTTTTTTTGCTTGTCATTTTTTTCTTATATAGAAACCTATAGCCATCCATTTCTTCTCTAACATCATTGAATGATTGTAGGATTAGCAAATCGTAATGATGTATTTCCTCTGTATATAGGATATGATTGTACATATGAAGATGCATTTAAGGCCAGCAATATGTTCCATGGAATTATGAGCTAGAAGCTGATGTTCTAATCTTGTCATGTGTCATGCTATATTTTTAGGTTACATCTTGATCATTTTCGAGGGGTTCCATGCATGGAGTTATCACTGTCCTGAAGAGTCTTTTTTATATATTATGTACCACGGGACAGAGGTCAAGGGTATGGGATTCTTGTCTCCATTGTCCCCAAAGAAACTGATGAAACATATTCACTTAAAATACCATCTGAGGTATGTAAAAATGATTTGGGAAGAAAACAGGACGTAATTTTGTCTGTCCATAAATTATGCTTTTTTCTATTGAATGCCAGTCTAGCAATGCATATGGATGTTTTCTACAATTGATAATTTTTTACAAAATTTTGGGTGGATATCTTCTCTCTTCCAGGTGATGAAATTTTTGGAACACTTCATGAAGTGGAAGCAGGATACTTCAGAGGGTCCATTGTCTAAAGTGTAAATAGGCATTCAGGATTTGGCATATGGTGATGCTCAGGTTTTGGAATGTACAATGTGCATAGAGATGCCAATAATGAAGGGTGGTTTAAAGCCTTTTAACTGATCACATATCTATAAGTAATACGCCATCATTTTGTATTTCAAAGAAAAGTTTTTGATAAATCTATGCCTAATTGTCTTTGTAATTCAACAATGCTCCAATTGCATGGGCATGATAAAGTAAATGTGATTTTTATATCACCAGTTTGTATTTTGAGATAATAAAGTCATAAATGTTAAGAAAAGGGGAAAAATGAAAAAAAAATTGGCATCCCCGTTTGCTAGAGCAATGGTTATGCTTATGTTTGTCTTGGAATTGTTCAATAATTCAAATGGTGATTTTTAAGGTAAAATTTGAAGAGCTCTACTCGTGCAAAATTAATGCATTGGAATCAAAGCGAGCTATGTTTGTTTAAGCACTTCCTCCAACATGTAGAGAATACTAAGCTCACTATTTTAACTGTCACAAGGAAGATGAAGTTGATTTAATTAGAAGACACACCGAGTAGTAAGTACTAGTAATATATATATCTTCCTTGTTAATTTTATTAGAAAGATCTTACTATTCATTGAATTGTCTTCCTGTGAGAATATTTCTGTTGATTAGAGTAGGATTTTAACAAATTCTTTTAAGGGTACATGTCAATAAGTACTATCAAAGATGATAACAATTATTCATTCAATTTTAGCTTGACATGCCCTTGGGAGAGATCATCAAACATCATAAAAAGGATGTTTTGCTAGTTGGATACCCATAGTTAAAAATTTTGAGTTTGTAATTTAAAATGTCTTCTACACACCATATTAACTGTATGCTATCTATGCTACAGTATCTGAGCCTCCAAGGGCCACCAGATCCTTTTGCTGTAATTGCATTAATTATGACTAGTAGTCCTATGTTCTTTCTACTTTATCCTTCTACATACACAGACCAAACATTGAAATATACCATCTCTATTTCTCGACAAGACATTAGCAGCCTGCCCTTATTATAACTCTGAAGAAAATATAACATAGGGAACCAGACTTATTGTTTGGATGGGTACTCCAAATACCGGCATTCATATTCTTCTAGTTTTCCACCGGGACTTGCCCCCCAAGGTCGGGAGCTTCCCCCCCTCGCTCCCCACGCCTAGGGGCTCCTCCTAAAATGTTTCCCCTTGTCCCCTTGTTTTGAAGCATGCATTGGCTAATTGGGGTTTCCTAGGTGCTCCAATAGTAATGTTAAAGTTAAATTCTTAAAGTAAAAGGATGGAGAATGAAAGATAAGGAAAATTAAATGTTTCAGGATGTGTGAGAGTGGTTCCAACCTCATAGAAGTTCATATGAAAAAAGTAGAATTTTACATCCCATTCAGAATTCAACAGACTTAACAGTTTTGGGGATTTCAGGAATGCAACGTTTCCATTGGATTTGATCATGTATGAGGTTAAGGGATTGTAATTTAATCAAGCACACCAACCTCTCTGTTTAGATTGATGTTTGTGGTGCTTATTGTTAACTCCTCTATCATGACCTTAATCAAAATGTACCCTTATGTCAAGCAAAATCACTTATTAAGGATGATTTTTAATTTTTTTTCTTTTTCTGATTCTACCTTATTTTAATTCTTGGTTTAGGAAGTTTCATCAAAATTATAGAGTGTTTTGAGTAATGTCCTTTGAAGATCAACTTCAAGATTCAAGGTAGATGCAAGGGCTAAAAACATAGAGGAGGCAGGAACATGGTGCTATTGTTGAATATGATCCCAATATAGGATTAATAGTTCACTCTTGCATAATTGTATGTTGGACTTGAAGTACTCAAATAATGTGATTCCCACTGGAATCATGAAGAAATAGGGTCCTCTGTTCGTTCTTATTCTTTACAACATGTATGCCATGGATTTACACAATGTTGAAGTATGTTGAATCATTGAAGAATTAGAATGTGTTTATAGGAAGCAACTTAAACTATATTTATACAGGATGAAATGTTATTGCCAAGATCCAATCCCCCTGAATTTCCCCATAATTTGGGGGTGGTCTCCACATGTCCCCAAAGTGTGTTTCCCCATTCCCACTTTTCTGCCTCCCAAAAAATTGGGGGAACATTGTATTCTTCTGCTCCTTGAGATCATTGATCACGCTAAGCCTATTATCTTGCTGAAATTCATTCAGCATTAACTCCTGCACAAGTTTTTGTCCAATTGGTTTCCCTATTCAGGTTTGTGTTACCCTCTGGTAGTTTCTACCACTTCCTTTATGTTGTCAACTTCCTTCCCATTCTCAATATATGAAGTAGCACCTGAAGCATACAACACGTTTGATGTGTAACATCCCCCTGCTACACCCCCAAGATTAATCTACAACACAGGTCAGAATTTGTTAACCTGCTCTACCGCCAGATCCTTCCTTTCATTGGATTTGATGTCCCCATATTTAGATCCACATTAATTAGGTCTGGTATCTTTTATGAGTCGTTCATTACTTCTTCATCAGGTCCAGCAGTCGTCTTTGCCATATTTGCAGAAAACAACAAAAACATACAAAGGTTTATTGTATTTACTTCCTCTCATCTACCCTTTGTTAAACACGAAAAGTAACATTTAATTAGTTGAAGCTTTCAGTACAAAGCTAATATGGTGTTTATTGTTATGAACCTTTCTCTGTATAAATAATCTTGTCTCTTTTTAGCCATCTGATTATATAATGTTTTTAGGGCGAATAAGTAAGAACATTTTGGCACATGGCTGTGACGGAGGTTAGGGCATCGCCAGGTAATAGATCCCTTTTATGCTTTTGAAGATCTCTCCCTAACTTATGTCTATATTATGCATGAACTCCATGGCCCAAAGATTGTAGACGAATCAATCCCTGCATCCTTCTTTAGCAACTTCTCAAGTTTGTTTGTTGATTAGGTTGAGTTGCTTAAGATGTATGTGCAAATTATGATTACTTTAAAAATCGTGTATTTCACTTTATATAATTTGATGTTAGAAGGTTACTTTTACTTTGTTAATGTTCATGCAAAGAGTTTTATTAATGTATATATAATTAATGTATTTTAAAGTTATGTTAATTCAAATATATTTATGAGTTAAAAATTAGATAGGAATGTGTTTTATTATTTTGTGGATAATAATAATAAAAAAGTTAACATTGTATTAGTGTTCTTAATGAGAGCTCATTAAATTAATTGAGCCCAAAATAGGTTAATTTTTAAAGATACATTTACATTTGAACACACTATTATTTGGTCGACATTAATGTCTTCTTATGTAATAAAACCTAGACTTGTCTCATAATCAACCATACATATTTAATCAATAATAAAGGTCATTAAATCATCGCTCATGCCAATCATTGAATAACCTTTTCCAATTACAAAAACATATGATAAGAAAATGAATATCAATATCTTAGAAATGCTATTTTATAACATACCCATAAAACATGAAAATCTACTAGAATCCATAGTATTATGCCACCTAGTAATGACATTAGTAGATTTAATTGCAACCATGTTGATTTTATGCATTTTTAAGATCCAATGTTGAACCTAACATCTTTTCTTTGTATGGCTGTGAAACAATTTATAATCTTTCTTGCTTGTGTCCATACCATGAAGTCATATAGATAAGGTTGTAGTCATGAAGCTCTTTGGTTAAGTTTCTCTCCATTGAATGACCTATGCAGAGTTCATACTTATATTAGTTTTGTCCCTTCCAAGACACAGTGAGAATATGGGTCGTTGACAAGCCCATAATTACTTTTGATGATTGACGTGTTATTACAATCCCATAGTTACACCATAATTACTTTTGATATTTCCCATGTACCAAATAGTGACAATTTACTTACCATGTTCAAAAGTGGTTCAAAATTTTTTACAAGATCATAATAATTAGGACAATACTTTTAATATTAAAAAAAATGATGCACTCAAATTTATAATGTGAAGGATGCACTATTTGAGTCGATGGATCCCCATCCCTGTAAAGTTTCTCAAAAAACACTATTGTGAATAACTTTAGGCTTAGTTGGATTTCTTTTTTAGTGATACTTTCGCTATCCCTAAAGTGTTGAAGCCATTCTAGTCGGTAGGGGGGGTGGTTCTTCCCACATTCCCTACAAAAGTATTGTCTTAGGGATGAAAATGGATGCTTTAGCAAGAATGGATAACTTGCATAATGTTGAGACCCTAATGGGGCTATATAAGTGGCCAAATCTATATGAAAATAGGGTATCCATGAGGCTGGTATTTTTTTGAACATCAATGATGAGCATCATTAAAAGCTGAAATTGAACTATGGTAAAGGAACAAACACTAAAGTTGAGCTTTTAGCTCTTTGGTGTCTTGCCAAATTTTCCTCTATACTAAGAATTGATACCATGAATGTTTATGGGGATTCCATGGTCATTGTGAATTGGGCTAAAAATATTGGCTCTCTACATGTCCTTTTGTTAGAATTATATACTTGAATGATGGTTATATTAGATCTTCAAACAATTTGCATTATCTCACAATAACCATATGCGATAGGGTCACTGAAAGAAAGACAAGCACATCATAAAAGAGACAAAAGTTTATCCTCTAGGAAACCATTCAAGAGAATAAAAACCCAACAAACTTATTTCGTATAAATTCGTTAGCAAGTACAATGTATTCTAGTACAATCCATTAGCTAAACGCTCTTCCACAAAGATCCCAAGAATAAGATAAGATAGAAACCCCAAGAATAAGATATCTTCACAATGCAACTACTGTTCCTTCTCTAGCGAATATGCTTAAGTGCTTGATGTGTCCAAATGAGAAGTGCACCCTCTCTATTTATACTTGTTTTCCAAGTGATTTTTCCTCGTGGGATATCAACTTCATTGGGCCGACTTGACTACGGTACAATATGATATGTTCTTTCTGGATTCTTTTGGGTCGACTTAACTAATAGGGCTCACAATTAATCTTTAAATGCTTTTACATGATAAAATACAATGTGAATATCCTTTGAAGAAAGTACAATAATACATTAAGATTATAAAAATAATATCTTTCGAAGTTGTTTGATTCTATTAGTTTACCGGTTTGTCAAGATTCAGGTCCCCACATGTATGCTGAACCATTAATGGATGAGATAACAAGTGGAGTCTCTTGTAGTTGTGTCTCACTGACACCTTCTACTTGTAACTCATGAGTCTACATGTTCTTTTGTTGATTATGTGATTCATGTTATTTGACTAATGTTGTTGTTCTTCTATTTTTACAATATTTTATAAATCAGTGAAATATTTGCGAGTTTTTACAATTTTTTTATAATAAAGTGAAATATTCGCCAAGATTTTACAATAACTTATAAATTAGTGAAAGAATCGCCAATATTTTACAACATTATATAATAAAATGAAAGATTCGCCAGAATTTTACAACATTATATAATAAAAAGAAAGATTCGCCAAATTTTTTATATATACATATTATCTTATTGATAAAATCACCTTCAAATTTTCCTATATATTGGAGAGATTCACCCATTTTTTATACATATAAATCTAGGGGGGGTTCTTAAAATCATCCCTAGTGATGAGAGGACTAGAAAATTTTGTCCTTATGTATTTATGTAACAAATTGACGTTTATGTAAATAAAATGAAAGTGTTTTATACTTTAGAAAAGTGGGTCACACTTAAATGATGTATTTAATAATTAATGTTTTTAATTATTAAAAGCGAGCTAAGTTGTAGACCCTTGATTTTGTAATTTAATATCAACCCTATATTAGGTAGTTGATAAAGGTAGTTACAAAAGTTAAGTATAAAAAAAAGAGAGATGACAAATGAAGATAACTCACCATCAATGAGGAGAGAGAGAAAATAGAAAAAGAGGGAAAGAAGAGATACCCTAGAGTGGGCACAAACCCCAATGCAAGGAGCAACACAGAAATTGAGGTAGCCTGCACTAATCCATACAGCAGACCGAGCAATCCGTATAGGCACAAAAATTGAGGAATGGTACAACAGTCTGACAGGACTTACAACTGCATTTATTGTAGGCACCTTTGGTACGATTCTTGAGGCATAATTTATTGTAGAAAGGACAGTATGTATCGCACACGCATGGAAACAAGTACAGTCCGTATAAGCATGTGTGGAGGCTGTACGTCGGAATGTTCAACAATTAATTGCACAGATTTCGAGGTATTTTTGTTGTTGGTTCAGTTTGGATGAATTTGTCAGTAAGGGTTGAAGAATTAATTTTCGTGAGTTGTTGGAAAAAAAATTGAGTATTCTTCTTTAAAGAAAAATTTCTCTTTCTAGGGTTTTCCCCAAGTTGGGGTTTTCCCCGGTTATTAAACCAAAATTATTGTGTTCATTTGCTTAAATATTGTTTCAGTATTTGACCGAATTTTTGAAGTACATTTCAGAAGTGTGGTTTTACTTTCCATTAATTTTAAGTTAAAACCCTAGTTTCTGTAAATGTTTGACATAATGTGTAAATGAGCAAATTGATTTTATTAAGTCATATTTTCATCAAGGTGATCTTTATGGGTCCACCATTAATGATTTTTTTACCAAATTGAGAATTCAATTGGTTAAAATGCAAGAGAAGGTGAGAAGAAAGTATTTGTCTTTGATAGAAGATAATTTTGATGATAAAATACCCCACAATATACAGTTGAATATTGAAAGGAAATTGGTTCCTTTGTGGAGTTTGGTGAGAAAAAATAACTATTTTCACTTTTTTATATCATTTTTGTCCCTATTTGACTTTATAATAAGCCTCTTTAACGTTATATTATGTGGATTTTAATCATTTTGACTAGCATGAGTTCTTAGAAGTATTTATAATCCTTTCTACAAGTTTAAGGAGTGTAGAGAACATATTTTATTTCCATTTTGGTGTCAATTTTTCACTTGGATCTTGAGTAATCATACTTAGACTGACGTATAGGCATAGGTATACATTGCTTGTTGCATTGTGCATTATCAACCTTTGTTGATTTTTTTCCTTAGGATTTTCCCACCATATTGTAACACTTAACCAATTCTATTTATTTTAAGTTGTCATAATATCGAGGGTACATATATTTACCTATCATGGGCAACCTAGCTAGTACCTTGTCATCAATTGGTGACAATGTTGAGTTGTTTCATAGGCTTGGCCCACCTTGTTAGTTTGTCATGGCATTGATTTGTAATTGCATGATTATTTCTCTCTATTTTCTTACCTTCCCTTGACAGGCCCCCATCTTTTATTTTGTCATGTATTTTCTTTTTCATATCGATACTTATGCACTAATCACTAATGCACTACTATAACCTTGATACTATTATTTCCATTCACTTGTGTTGTAATTCATTGCATTTGAAAATAAGTATCCTTGGAAGAAACAAATAATGAGTTTCCACCTCCTACATGTGAGTTTTAATAGGTAGATCTTGAGACAATAATAATCCTCACAGAGATGCTCAGGAAAAATACAGAAGAGAATTATTTGAATAACACGGGAAATATGGAAGAATTGGATAATTTTCTATACATCTATTAATCATGAATATGAGTACATATAGAATACATATTCAATGAATAAAATAGAATGCAAATGAGGCAATTCGAATTGGTTACATGTGGAAGGATTAGAATATGTAAACATCCCCCTTATATGGTAATTAGTACCAATCCCAAACACTAGATAAAGGTCATGAATGGGATAAGAGGGCATTGTTACCTCATGAGTGACCATACATAAAGCTAGACATGTGTTTTCAGGATAAAATCATGGAATGTGTTAAGGAAACAACTCATAATATTTCCAAGATCATCCAAGCAGCCTTGGTGCATGCTAAAAGTGGCATAAATAATCTTTGTGCTCAGTAAAGCAAGAAAAAAGAAGGAAATGTGCTTTGTCCAATAAATCAAATAAAATATGGATAAAAGATAAGAAAGGGAGCACACCAAGGTGGAAAAATATCATGTGATAGTCAAGTATGCACTAGGTATCCTAATAACACTTGGAACAACTTACTAAACACTAGGAAATATAATTAAAGATGTAGGGACCTAATGTCTAGATGATTAAATTATTCCAACAGCCCCCCTTAAGCCTGAATTATGTGGGTGATAAAATCAAAATCAAGACCCAACAACAAAAGGATATGTGTTGGAGCATTAATCCACATTAGTACCATGATCATACACCTAGGATACATTTTCATTAGCTTTCATGCTATGCCATATGGTCCAAAACTAGGCTATGTTGATCAACCTTGGTCGATTGGGTGTTTTGGACTCTTAATTGCATTGAGGCGCTACAATTTGATCATTATGAATTCCCATGCACCCTAATTAATGAAATATCAGACCTTGGTGTACTCCCCATCCCTTAAATCATGGAAACCATTTGACCATAGGCGCTAGTGCATGTATTTGTTGGTTTTTGGCTCTCCTTGGGAATTTATCGCTGCCTAGAGCCACTCCCACTCACCCATGTTATCACCCACACCTATCCTGCCATCATTTATGTATCAACATGCACCATCCACATCCACATAGGAAGCTATCACCATTTGGGATGGTTTGTGAGCTCATTGGTCCACCTAGGGGGGTTTCGAGGTCAACTCATAACCTGACACATGTATGCATCCTGATTGCCTCCAAAGGCTAACGATTTATACCTAATGTAATATAAACCTGATATAGACATATTTACATGTTGGAAAGTCATAATAAATTCTATTATTGACTACATTTGTGTATTTTAATTTCACTCTTTCTACTGTTTTTGTGCATAATTGTTTGTAATATCGAATTTGGAGAAAGATGGTGGTTCAACCTCAGAAGACATAGAAAGGTGCCATGATTTGGTTTTTGGTTCTTCAAGTTCTTATTCCTTCATCATATATTTAGGTGCCTCTAGGAACATGGCCTCCATGCATGATTCCTTCTCGACCATGCATCCTTACAGTGGTCCATCCATTCTAATAGGTGATGATTTATAAACCCAAGCCAAAGGGATTGGAAGGATTGATCTTGAAGATGGGTAATTCAACAATGTGTTGTTTGTACCTGATCCAATAGTGAACCTACTCCTTGTCTATCAAATGACACACACTGGTACAACCAACAGAGTAACATTTACTCAAAATGATGTGGAGATCTTAGAAGTCTCTATAGGCCAAGTTGTGGCAATGGTTTTTGTTGACCACGATTCGAGAATGTAAAAATTCTCTCACTTCCTTCCGTACTCACAAGGGAATGCGCTCATGTCACATGCCAATGCGACAAGAAATTTGTGGCATGAGAGATATGGTAATCTCAACTATAGGTGCCTCTAATCATTGAGCAAGGAAATCATGGTTGAAGGGCTTCCTACCATCAAATTTTCCAATGGCACATGCAACGGGTGTGCAGTGGGAAAGCATGCTGAGTGTAGATATGAGAAAGGAAAGGAAAGGATAGATGTCCAAGTGCTAGATATGATCCATTCATACCTCATGGGGTCTCTTCCCACACCCTCATATGGGAATTCAAGGTATGTTTTGACCTTCATATATGATTTTCAAGGTATTTCTGGGTGTATTTTCTTAAGCTAAAATATGAGGTTTTTGAGACTTTCAAAGTGTACAAAGCTATAGTTGAGAATGAATATGGGAATAAGATCAAGGTTCTTAGGAATGGAAATGTTAAGGATTATGTCAATAATAATTTACAACATTCTTTTGAATAATGTGGCATCCAAATGCAACATTCTATTCCCTACACACCACAAGAGAATGGTGTTGGAGAGTGCAAGAACAAAGCTCTCAAGGAGATGGAAACATGTATGATGGAAGAAAAGGATTCAAATCCTAAGATATGGGATGAAGCTATCAATTGTGCTGCATATTTACAAAACATATCTCCACACAAATACTTGGATGGAAAAACTCCATATGAGGCTTGGAGTGGTCACAAGCCCAATGTTTCTCATTTCAGGGTTTTTGGCTCAAAGGCTTGGGATAGGATTCCTTCCAAGAAGAGAAAGGATTTGAAACCTCAAAGAAATGGGTCCATTATAGTTGAATATGATGAATATTCAAAGGGATGCAAGCTCTTTGATCCCTCATCTCATAAAACATTCATTTAAAGGAGTGTACAGTTCAAAGAAGAGCTCATGCAGGAGATCGAACTAGCTCAAGAGGAATGCTCAAATCCTCCACTCCGTGATGATTTAAGTTATGATACTTCCTCTTATTTTCCTGATTCTGATATTGATTATGATTATTATGACATGCATTCATATCATGAATCACCCATTTGTCCCAAGTGGGCTGAGAAAACCATTCAAACAGCTGGGGATCTTGCTGGAGATCCACCAGACTCTAGAAAGACTAGATCTCAATTTCACAACGCCTTCTCTACTTGTGAATTGAATATTTATGAGAGGTGCTTAATTATGGCTGTATTTTATCCTCATAAATATCAGGAAGCATCACTTTACCCAATATGGTAAACAACCATGCAAGAAGAGTTCAAGTCATTGGAAGACAATGAGACTTGGGAATTGCTTCCCTTTCCCTCCAAGAGGAAACTAGTGCAATGTAAGTGGCTCTATAGGAAAAAAGTGGTTGTTGATGGTTCTGATATAAATTATAAGTCTAGTTTAGTTTCCAAAGGCTTCTCTCAAGTCCAAGGAGTGGACTATACAGAGACATTTGCACCGTTTGCAAAGATAGACTCTATCAGGCTACTTTTAGCCATTGTTGCATCTAAGCGTTGGGAGGTTCACCACATGGATGTGAAGAGTGAATTTATTCATGGTGACCTTCATAAGGATATATATATGCATCAGCATGAAGGTTTAATTCATGATCCTTCACTTGTGTGCGGGTTAAATAAGTCTCTCTATGGCCTCAACCAAGCCCCCAGGGCTTGGTATGCTAAGATGGACAATTTTTTGCTATCGTTTGAATTTGAAAGATGTAAATATGAACCTAATGTGTATTTTCAGAATGTTGGCGATTTATTTCAGGCCATAGTACTGTATTTTTATGAACTTTTTATTACATGTAGCTTCACTAAAGAGATTGGATCAAATACGTCGTCTTTTCACAATGACTTCTCCATGAATGACCTTGGATTGTTGAGACAATTGTTAGAGATTGAGCAATATGAAGAAAGGATAAAGGTCAGAAAACCAAATTATGCTGCATACTTGTTATTGAAATTTAAAATTTCTGAATTTAATGAAACCAAGTGCCCATTCCTCTCAGGAATAAAACTAGGTGACTTTGTTGCATTTTCATTGGTGGACAACTCTTACATACAACTAGTTGGGAGTTTGTTGTATCTTACACACTCTCGACCTGATTTGGAATATGATATAGGTGTTGTTTCCATATATATGCATGAACCTCATGAGATCCATTGGAAGGATGAAAAAATAATATTGCATTATGTGCAAGGAACCAAACACTTCGGGGTACACTATGTTGTCAGTTCTCCACTAGAACTAGTTGGATATATTGATTCAGATTGGGATGGAGACTCCATTGACAGAAAATCCACTTCAGGTTATGTATTAATTATTTCACGTTGTCCAATATGATGGTCAAGAAATAAAACACACACCATATCCCTCTCTTCAGCTGAGGCCGAGAACAGAGGAGAAGTGAACACAACTACACAATGTGTGTGGTTGCAAGGTATTCTTGGGGAACTTGGATTTGAATTTGAGTCATTTTGTGTGAAAATAAAAGTGAAATAAACATTTCCACTGATCCAATGCAGAGATAGAGTACCAAACACATTGAGATACACATGCACTACATCTAGAAGAGGTGATATCCTTGCAGTATTGCCCATCTACAGAGCAAATGGGTGACATATTCACTAAGAGCTTCAAAGAGAAGAAATTAACCTATATGAGATCCCTTATTGGAGTGGGAAACACATGGTGATGGCTGATATTCACTTTCATATTTTTCTCCATGTCCATTTTATACGGGAGCCTTTTGTTCCCATGAGGTTTTCCTCCTTACCTTGGTTTTATAGACAAATAATTTTTTGTATGAGGTGATTGGAGCCTTTCTTGCCAAGGCCTCAATAATATGGTATAATATGTACTAAGTTAGGTTTAAGTGGGGGTGTTAGAGAATTAATCCACCTTAGTACCATGTTCATACACATAGGATACATTTTCATTAGCTTTCATGCTATGTCATATGGTCCAAAACTAGGCTATGTTGATCAACCTTGGTCTATTGGGTGTTTTGGAATATTAATTGCATTGAGGCACTCCAATTTTATCATTTTGACTACCCATTCACCCTCATTAATGATAGATAATACCTTGGTGTGATCCCCATCCCTTAAATCATGGAAATTGTTTGACCATAGGCGCTAGTGCATGCATTTGGTGGTTTTGGCTCTCCTTGGGAATTTATTGTTTCCTAGAGCCACTTCCATTCACCCATGTGCTCACCCATGCTATTATACCCTCATTTATGTATCAAAATTCTCTAGACATGTCTACACAGGAATTAGTGACCATTTGGGATGGTTTAGGAGCCCATTGGACCACCTAGGGGGGTTTTGAGGTCAAATCCTAGCCTGACACATGTATGCATCCATATTGCCTCCAAAGGATAATGATTCCTCCCTAATGTTATATAAAATTGATCCAAACATATTTACATGTTGGACAGTCATAATAAACTCTATTATTGACTACATTTGTGTATGTTAATTTCACTCTTTTTATTATTTTTGTGCATAATTGTGTGTAATATCAAATTGTGAGAATATTATTTGAACCTATATACTACTGTGAATAAATTATCACAATATGGTCACCCTTTAAAAAATGTATTTTTCCAACAACCAAGGTAAGAGGGGAAACCCAGTGGGACAACCCACCCCCCTCTCAAAATGGACATGGCATGAAAAATGAAAGAAATGTATTCACTTTGTATTCTGATTCACTTGAATTAGATGAATGAACTACTTCATGATGACATGCTTGTTAATATTGTTGCATATGCTTTGATCAAGTATCAAATTTTCAGTGTACTGTAGAAAAAAACAGGTATAGAAGTTCATTAAAACTCAATTTCTATCGATGGAGGAGAATCATTTGAGTTCTTCTTGATGGAATGACATACATTATTAGATATGAATACAAAATCAGCGATGGACAAGATATATTTTCACTCTCCTATCCAAAATGCATCACACAACTCAACAGGATCAACTTATTGTATAGCTGCATAATGGTGATACAAACCTTATGTTGATGTATTCGTAACTTCAGAATGTGTTCACTTGTATATCTTATGTCTTGTACCCCGATGTTTATTCCGGGAAGTGTCTGTAATTTATTTGAGTCATGTCATGCCCCGATGTTCCTATTGGGAGATTCAATAATGTAAACAAGTCATGTCAAGTCATTGTGGGTAACACTCCTATTGTTCAAGGGTTAGAGTCCCTGCAGTTCCGGGGCCCTAGGGTTATTAGACTCTCCTAGAGAAGTCAGCCCTAGTGAGTTATTGTCAAGTTGGGAATTAGTATAAATAGAGAGTGGGCCTCTCTATTTATCATATGCTCACTCACACTCAGTTGTAGCGCATAGCTAAGGAAGAAGAAGAAGAAGTTGTTGGGGCTAGAAAGAAAGAGGCTATTGCTATCGGGAGATCATCTTATTGTTTTGGGGTTTTGATTTTGGTGGTGATTCTATCTCTAAGGAAGTTGTGGGGTTTTATCCATTTATGGTTTCCCCGAGGAAAAACATTGTGTTCATTGTCTCTTGTTTTTGATTGCTGTGCTTGTTCTTCTCTCAGTTAAAGATCCTAATATAATGCTAGCTTAAATGATAAAAATCTAACATGGTATTAGAGCTAACCTAAGAAGTAGAAATTGTGTAGCTGCGGAAAATAGGGCTTCCTAATTTTTGGATTTCTATCCACGTATTTTTATTAAAAGAAGGTTGGGATGACTCTCCTCCCTAGGGCGCATCTTTCTGTCGAAACAGAATTTGATTCTGAGCATTTTCAGTTTTTGACCCGTCACTGCTACCGAAAATTAGGTATTTCCACAGAAGTGGAATTTTTGAGTGAGCCCATGCCTGGATTTATCTCCTTCTCAAAATCAAAGTTTAGAGATCAAGATCAAAGAATTTGGTTGGAAATAACTCTGGGAAAGTCAAACCCTAATCTGCTCCTAAACCAGCACTGCAGAAATTTAGCTCCAAATCCAGATCCAACATCTTGACCTTGTAAGATCTAAATCTTTTGTATTTTCATTTGAGGTTCTCAGTTAAGATGTCTCATCATACCAAGCTTGATGAAAATATTGAGGGAGCTAATAAATTCTGAGCCTGGAAGTAATGGATCCCCCTGGTCCTGGAAGAAAATGAGTTGGACTCATATATCAATGAGGAGGTTCCAGTTCCAAAGGGAGATGAGGCTAAAGCCTTACATAAGAAGAAGTTGGTTATGGCTAAGAGGATTATTGCTGATTCAATTAAGGATCACCTCATACCATAGGTGTCCTCCCTAAATACACCTAAAGCTATGTTTGATGCCCTAACCAAAATGTTTGAAGGGAAGAACATAAACCAAAAGATGACTCTGAGAAACCAACTGAAGAATGTAAAGATCCAGAATCCAGAGACCATCCAGTCTTACTTTACAAGGGTCTCTTAGATCAAGGAACAGCTGGAAGCAGTATATGAAGAAGTGGAGAATGCAGAGATTGTGATGACCACCCTGAATGGTCTACCTAGGGCATGGGACTCTTTCATTCAAGGGATTTGTGCCAGAAAAAAGCTAGTCATGTTCAGCAGACTATGGAAAGAATGCTCCCAAGAAGAAGCTATTAGATGTTTATCATTCAAGCTAGCATTATGATCTTAGGATATTTAACTGATAGAATAACATGCACAGCAATAAAACAAAAGAGACAAGAGACACAAAGAATTTTCCTCGGGGAAACCATAAAGGAGAAAACCCCGCAACTTCCTTAGAGATAGAATTAGCACCAAAATAGAAAAGCCCAAAACATAAAGATGATCTTCACAGCTTCTATTTCTCTCTCACACACTGAGAGAGCTTCTCCTCTCTCACTCATGCACCCTAATGAGTGAGCGTGAGTGTGTTAAATAGAGAGGCTCACTCTCTATTTATATTCTTCCGTTCACTTGAAGTGCACTCCAACATGTCGGCCTCACTTAACAATTACTTACTAGAGCCGACATCTCTAGGAGTGACTAATAACCTTAGTGCCCCAAAACTTGTGGGGACTGTGCCCTCTACTCAACAAAGAGGATTAACCTTGACTTAGATGGTGGTGACTATTTCCTCGACTTACAATGACTCACCTAGGGTCGAATTCACTAGGATAGTCTAATAACCCTAGGGCCCCACAACTATGGGGACTTTAACCCTTGACCAATAGGAGGGTTACCCACAATGAATTGACATGACTTTCACATTATAGAAAATTTTTGATCGGAACATCGAGGCATGACATGAATCAAATACATCCCGAAATAAACATCGGGTTACAATACATAAGAAATATGGATGAATACATTCCAAAGTTAAAAATACATCAACACTCCCTATTATCTAGGAAGGTATTCTCTTGACACAATTTATCAGCATAAGTCTTCTTCTCTGTATCATCTGAATCATAGTCAAGTTCTCGTCATCTTTGGATATGGATCATCACTCGATTTGGATCATCATGGGACATCATCATTGGATTTGGATCATCACTGGACATCATCACTAGATCTGGATCATCACTTGATCTGGATCATCATTGGACATCATCACTGGATTTGGATCATCACTGCTGGATCATCATCACTGGATCTGGATCATCACTTGATCTAGATCATCACTAGATCTGGATCATCACTCGATCTGGATCATCACAGGTGCTATCTCATGATTCTTCTCATCACAGGAAGTTCTATAGAGCTAGCCCTTTTTCATGCTAGTTGTAAGCCTATCCTCCATGTAGGTCTTGTTCAACACTTATATTTGATCATGAGGGAACAAATCCCAAGAATCACATCAGAAAGGCCCATCACTTACATCTGATCAACCAATGATCAAAGAAATGCCCAGCACTTACACTTGGCCATGTGAGGAACCAATCCTCCATGCCAACAGGCTCCTACAATTATATCTAATCAACACATGATCGAAGAAAGGCACTGCACTTACATCTGATTGACACATGATCGAAGAAAGGCACAACACTTATATCTGATCAACACATGATCGAAGAAAGGATCAAC
Organism: Pseudotsuga menziesii; assembly: GCA_001517045.1. Classification (NCBI taxonomy): domain Eukaryota; kingdom Viridiplantae; phylum Streptophyta; class Pinopsida; order Pinales; family Pinaceae; genus Pseudotsuga; species Pseudotsuga menziesii. The sequence continues at coordinate 49,215 of LPNX010240578.1, forward strand.
ACTTATATCTGAGCAATACATGATCGAAGAAAGGAACAACACTTATATCTTATCAACACATGATCTAAGAAAGGCTCAGCAGTTATATCTGATCAACAAATGATCGAAGAAAGGCTCTGCACTTACATTTGACACATACAAGGAACCAATCCATCTACATGTTCGAAAAGGCATGCACTCACATCTGATCATGTAAGAACCAATCCTACCATCATATCAGAATGGCCCCCAGTCCTAGACTGAGCTACCTAGTAACTGACCAGGTGCCTCCATTCTCTTAGAGAATCGCAGTTTCCCTTACATCTGACTTGCTCGTCGGAATGGCCAACACTCACATCTGACATGGGAGGAACTTAATCCTTTAGCCATGACAAAATGGTTTAGCCCTTACATCTGATCAAGTGGAAACACATCCCTCTATCATATCAGAATGGCTTCTTAGTCCTAGACTGAGTTTTCTTGGTAACTGACCAGGTGCCTCCATTCCCAGAATGGCAGTTTCCCTTACATCTGTCCTACTCGACAGAATGGCCAGCACTCATATATAAAATGGAAGGAACCAATCCTCTCACCATGACAGAATGGCTCAGCCCTTATATCTGACCTACTCGTCAGAATGGCTATGGATGTCAGCACTCATATCTAACATGGAATGAACCAATCCTCTCACCATGACAGAATGGCTAAGCCCTTACATCTAACCATGGAAGGAACCAATCATCTCACCATGTCAGAATGGATATGGAACTCATCACTTTCCCTTGGAGGAAACCTCTATCTGGAGAACACCAAGCTTCTCCCTGAAGTACTCAAACTTCACCCTAGCCAATGGCTTCATCAATACATCATCTATCTGTTCCTCCGTCGCAACATATTGGAGCTTCACTTGCCCCTTCTGCACCATATCCCTAATATAGTGATATTTGATCTCGATATGCTTTGACTTGTCATGGAACAATGGATTCTCTGACAACTTCACGAAAGTCTAGTTGTCACAATGTATACAAGTAGCATCCAACTAGAGATCAAATAAATCAGACAGTAGCTTCCACAGCCATACTGCCTCACAACAAGCTGAACAAGCTGCGACATACTATGCTTCATCTATACTCAGTGCCACACAAGATTGATTTCTGCTAAACCAAGAGATCACACTTGATCCCATACTGAAGTAGCACCTCAAAGTGCTCTTCTATCAATGGCACTACCTGCTCAATATGAATCCACATAATCTTTTGATTCGCCTCATACTTGAGCCTATAATCAACTGTACCCTTCAGGTACCTCACTGCATGCTTTGCAACCATCGGGAGAACATGTCTCAATGTGTTCACAACAAAGAAAATATCCGGTCTCATATTCATCAGGTACATTAAGGAACCAATCATCTGACGATACATCGTAGCATCAACCGTCTCTGATGAAGCAACACTCAATAGCTTCAGGTTTGATGCCATGGGTGTGGTCATGCAGTCCATCATCCTGAACCTCTTCAGGATCTCTACTGCATACTTCCTTTGTCCACACCTCCATGCCTAGAAAATAGTGCATCGACACATAACAGGAGCATCACTGGTCTTCCGCCTTCAACCTTGAAGCAAAGATGGAATCCACTTTACTCTCACTAAAGCCTAGAGTCATCAGTAATACATCCATCCCGCCGTACTGTGTCGAACCTCAATATCTTTTGTACTCCCTCTGAAGCACAGCATCATACTCCCTCTGTCTTCTAGACTCTATGCATTGAAGCATTCTATACTGGAGTGACAAGTAGCTTGCTATGCTACTAATATTATATGTATCCATATAGTGTATAGACTTTCATCTTCAACCTTGTAGCAAAGGTTAAGATCTTCATCAATCTCATTATGTATGCATTTCAACTCTTACTGGCTACAAATGTCTCTTCGTAGTCTATGCCTTTCACGAAACCTCGTGCTATGAATGTTGCTTTGTATGATGTTTCCATCTACTGCACGATGGAACTACAAACTGCCCTTCATCTATCGATATTGCATCCTAGACATCATTCTTCTTGAACTGGTCTTCCCTTTCTTCTTGGTTGCTTCTTCATAGCTTGAAGGTTCTGCATCAATGATGTTGCTACATTCATCATATTATTCTTCATCTTGAACTATCGTCACTTGTTCTTCGGAACAAGTCTCATCCTTCTTTGCTTGTAGGCGATTATGTATGCGATCTTTCCTACAATTCAAATAAATTTGTATGGTTAGAAACATTTCATAAGAAATATTCATACTGGCAAATTATTATGCATAAACATATGATCATGCAACTACTTTAGCCAATACAACATTCATCCATATCTCACAGAAACTTTCTAGATGCCTTCCATCTCAACCAAGACAAAATTGAGATTGTGCACTAATCCAATATGTCAGCAAAGAGGTTTCATTCTAGATAAGTAGCAATGGAGAGTTGTATAGCACCATGAGCTACTTACCCATCACACACATATTAGTAGTATACCGTCGTTAATGCAAATATCCTATCATGGATAATACATCAACTGAATATAAACAAATGCATAACAAAACAATATCATGAAATGACAATTGAATACTTATCTTTATTTGTTTCGTGGGTAGACTCATTCATGAGTCTTCAGCTTCATCATCTTCTTCATTCATAATAGCATCGTTTCTTATCCAAATGCTAAGGTGGATAAGAGGTTCTTCAAGAGTTGAGATCTTCATATTCCTCATCGATTGAGGGATATTCTTTGGTTGGTGAGAGCTTGATCTTCAGTTGCTCCCATATTCTCTTCTCTTCTTATTAGTTGAGATTCTTCTTCTTCTTGGAGTCTACTGAAATTAATCACTTCCTTCTAGCACACATTCCTCGCATGAATGAATCCCATGATCCTGGGAGGCCATTCAAGGTGGCTATCACCACTTTTGCATTCTTCACTTCTTATTTTACCGCTTCAAGTTGTTCTCTAATTTGAGAGACCCTTGTAAACTATGACTGTATGGTCTTTGCATTCTATATCTTCACATTCTTCAAATAGTTTCTCAAGTTCATATTCCGATTTATGTTCTTCCCTTCAAATAGCTTGGTCAAGGAATCAAACATCTTCAGTGTCTTTAAGGAAGACACTTGTAGTACAAGTTGATTTGTAACTGAATCAGCAATGATCTTCTTGGCCTTGAAAAAATTCTTCTTGTGTAAGGATTCTAGCCTCATCTCCCTCTGGAACTAGAATCTCTCTGCTCATGTAGGTGTCCAATGTACTCCTTTTCTGAAAACAGTGGAGGGAAGCTCCCGGAACAGGAAGCCCTAGTTTTCTAATTTCTTTTGCAGAAATGCCTGTTACTGTTTCTATGGTATCTATAAAATTAATGCTCCTCTCTATCTAAAACTTTTTACTAAGGCATAATAGCATGTCACTGTGACAACACCATAGGTTTCATCATAATTGGTTTCACCAATTTTGACTTATGATCATTTTCCCAAGGTGACCTGTTACAGGACTGTTCCGAACAACGACATTGTATGGAATTCCATGTGTCACTGGTTCATCTTCTCAGTCTGAATCTTGGATCAAAGAAAATAAAGTCCCTTCCCTTTATACAAAATCTTTAGAATTCTCATTTGGATCTATGTATCCCAAGATATAGCAATTCTCCCCAGGTGTCCTGTTTAGAGATGAATTCTGGAAGAGGCTGGAACCCTAATTTGGAGGGATCATATCTCCCAGAATATAGCGAATCGGAGGCTGAATTTTGGATACAGTGTATATCCAGATTTTATCTTTGGCCTCCTACAATTTTCATCTCTGGATCCTTTTCTAATATAGGGATATAGCGAATGTACCAAAACTTAGCAGTTTCAGTATTTAGGGTTTTTCTAGATTGGGGTCAAACTAGGGTTTGACTTTCCCAGAGTTCCACCCAACCAAAAAACTTGATCCAAGTCTCTAAAATTTGGTTTTTATGAGGAGAGTAATCCTATGCTGGGCTCACTCAAAAAATCCTCTTCTATAGAAAGCCCTAATTTTTGCATCGAAAACTAGAAATGATCGGAATCAAATTCCGCTTCTACAGAAAGATGCGCCCTTCAATAGAGAGTCAGCATAGCATAATTTTGCTGATGGATTGTGGAGAGAGACCCAAAAAGTAAGAATCCCTAGATTCTATAGCTGCACAATGTCTTCTTCTCAAGTTAGATCTGATTCCATGTTAGATTTTTATCATTCAAGCTAGCATTATGATCTTAGGATCTTTAACTGAGAGAACAACATGCACATCAATAAAACACAAGAGATAAGAGACACAAAGAATTTTCCTCGAGGAAACCATAAAGGAGAAAACCCTGCAACTTCCTCAGAGATAGATTTAGCACCAAAATAGAAAATCCCAAAACATAAAGATGATCTCCACAACTTCTGTCTCTCTCTCTCACACTGAGAGAGCTTCTCCTCTCTCACTCATGCGCCCCAATGAGTGAGTGTGAGTGTGTTAAATAGAGAGGCTCACTCTCTATTTATATTCTTCCATTCACTTGAAGTGCACTCCAACATGTCGTCCTCACTTAACAATTACTTACTAGAGTCGACATCTCTAGGAGTGTCTAGTAACTCTAGTGCCCCACAACTTGTGGGGACATTGCCCTTTGCTCAACAAGGAGGGTTAACCTTGACTTAGATGGTGGGGACTATTGCCCTGACTTACAATGACCCACCTAGGGTCGACTTCACTAGGATAGTCTAATAACCCTAGGGAACCACAACTATGTGGACTTTAACCCTTGACCAATAGGAGGGTTACCCACAATGACTTGACATGACTTTCACATTATAGAAACTTTTCGATCGGAACATCGGGGCATGACATGACTCAAATACATCCCAGAATAAACATCGGGTTACAATACATAAGAAATACAGATGAATACATTCCAAAGTTACAAATACATCAAAAGAAGCTCGGATAGAAGCTCGAGAAAAAAAGATGGGAAGTGAAGAGCAAGCTCTCACAGTCCACACCAAGAAAACTAGAAGGGACCATCATCACTCCAAAGGTAAGATTTCACACTCTAGAAGAGATCTGTCTACTATTAGATGTTACACATGTGATGAAAGGTCACATATCCAAATACTTCCCTAACGAAGGGAATTCAAAGAAGAAAAGAGGAAACAAGAGAAGACATCATGCTCATGCTGCAGAGGATGATGAACCTTCCACAAAGAGAATCAGACAAGAAAGTGATGATTTTTCAAGTGATGAAGAATATGTACTGATCTCTGCTCTCATGGGAACTATCTCACATGGAAGCAATGATTTGCTTATAGACAATGGTGCTTCCAAACATATGATGGGATTTAAAGAATCATTTGTAAAATTATCTGAACATGAGTCACCTCACAAGGTGAAACTTGGTGATGAATCCTAGTATCCAATAAAAGGTAGTGGTGAATCCTCCTATAAGATAGACTCCGGAAAGTATATGAAGATGAAAAATGTATTTTTTGTACCAGGACTAAAGAAGAACCTCCTCTCCATATCTGCATTGGATGCAAAAGGAATGAGGGTTGCTTTTGTAGATGGCCAAGTTCTTATGTGGCCAAAGGGAAAGACTTTTGATGATGCAATAGTGATTGGGGAACAAGAAGGAGGTTTATACAAATTGAAGGGCCAACCAGAACAAGATTTGGTTCATGAATCAGTAGAACCAAATGAACTTTTCCATAGAAGACTTGCACATGTGCATTACAGGGCACTACCACTTGCAAGCAAAGCTGTTGAAGGTCTTCTAGAAATGCAGATAAAACATGAAGGTGTATGCAAAGGATGTGCGAAAGGAAAGAACACAAAGAAGACATTTCCAATTAGTGAGAGCAAGCCAAAAGGAATCTTGGAAATCATCCACTCCGATGTCATCCGGTTCATTAAGCGGGTATGTATACTATGTTTCTTTCATTGATGATTTTTCTAGGAAGACATGGATATACTTTATGAAGAACAAAGATGAAGTATTCAGCAAGTTCAAGGAATTCAAAGCCTTTATCAAGAACCACAAAGAAAAAAAGATCAATATTGTTCGATCAGATAATGGTAGAGAATTCACATTGAATGAATTCAAATACTTATGCAAAGATTCAGGGATTAAGAGGGAGTTATCCACTCCATATAATCCACAAAAGAGTGGAGTTGCAGAAAGGAAGAATAGAACAATCATGGAAGCTCCAAGGGCCAAGCTTCATGATCAAGATCTTCCCATGCATCTATGGGTAGAAGCTACCAGAACAGTGGTGTATGTAAAGAACTGTACTCCACACAGAGTACTCGAGAATAAGACACCTGAAGAAGTATTTTTCGGCAAGAAACCAGAAGTCAGCCATCTTTGAATATTTGGTTTTCCATTGTACATACAAATTCCAAAAGAAAATAGGACAAAGTTAGATCCTTCAGGAAGGAAGGGTATATTTGTGGTATACTCTGAAAGCTTGAAGGCTCACCGAATATACTTCTTAGGATTCAAGAAGATTGACATTAGCAGGAATGTGACATTAAATGAATACTCAACTTACAACAAATCTAGAAAGAGACCTACTAAAGAACTTGAAGAAACAGAAGCACCTAGAGTTCATGACACAACCATGAATGAAGAATATCAAGAAGAAGATTGAGAAATAGAAGAACCTCAAGAACCTGTAGATCCACCTCAGGAGAAGAATCCTCACAAGAGGAAACCTGCTTGGGTACGAGAAGCTATCCAAGGTGCAGAAAGATATGGGGCTTCAGAAGAATCACACAGAGAAAGGAAAAGAACCAGGTCTTGTTCTAGTTATGTAGCCTTATTATGTGATTTCATTGATAAAGAACCTTCCAACTATGAAGAAGCGACATAAAAGAAAGAATGGAAGGATGCTATGATCGAAGAGTACCAATCGATCATGAAGAATGATGTTTGGGATGTTGTCCCAAGACCCGAGGGGAAGTCTGTGGTGAATTCCAAATGGATCTACAAGATCAAGCATTCTGCAGATGGCAGCACAGAAAAATATAAAGCAAGATTTGTGGCTCGTGGATTCTCCTAGAAAGAAGGAATAGATTATGAAGAATATTTTGCACCTGTAGCCAGATACAATTCCATTAGATCAGTACTTGCTCTGGATGCAGTGATGAAATGGAAGATACACCAGATGGATGTTAAGATTGCTTTCTTAAATGGTGTAGTGGAAGAGGAAGTGTATGTGGAGAAGCCACTCGATTTTGAGACACATGGCAGGGAGACTCATGTGTGTAAACTGAAGAAATCCCTGTACGGTTTTAAATAGGCACCCAGGACATGGTACGACATAATTGATGGATTTCTATCCAGTTTGGGATTTACCAAAAGTAAAGCAGATTCCAACCTCTACTACAAGGTTGAAGAAGCAAATCCAGTGATACTCCTATTATATGTAGATGATCTGTTTTTAATAGGTATGGATGGATTGATTACTGATACGAAGATAAATCTTGCTGTCGAGTTTGAAATGAAGGACTTGGGTATGATGCATTATTTTCTAGGAATGGAGGTGTGGAAGAATGCAGATGGAATCTTCCTTAGACAAGGGAAGTATGTAGTAGAGATCCTAAAGATATTTGGGATGATGGACTGCAAGGCCTTAACCACACCTATGGCATCGAACCTGAAGCTATTGAGTGATGCTTCATCTGAATCGATTGATGCCACAATGCATCGTTAGATGATTGGGTCCTTGATGTACCTGATGAATATGAGACCAGATATTTGATTTGCTGTGAACACCTTGAGCTAGTTTCTGACAGATCCGAGATATGTTCACTTGATTGCTGCAAAGCATATTCTGATGTACCTAAAGGGTACTGTTGACTGTGGGCTCAAGTATAAGGCTGATCAAAAGATTAATCTAGAGGGTTATGTTGATTCAGATTGGGAAGGTAGTGCCATCGATAGGAAGAGCACTTCAGGGTGCTTCTTCAGTATGGGATCAGGTGTGATCTCTTGGTTTAGCAGGAAGAAACCCTATGTGGCATTGAGTACAGTTGAAGCAGAGTATGTCACAGCTTGTTCAGCTAGTTGTGAGGCGGTATGGCTAAGGAAGCTACTGTCTGATCTATTTGATCTACAGTTAGATGCTACTTGTATATATTGCAACAACCAGAGTTTTGTGAAGTTGTCGGAGAACCCGGTGTTCCATGACAAGTCGAAGCATATCGAGATCAAGTATCATTATATTAGGGATATGGTGCAGAGAGGAGTAGTGAAGATCCAGTATGTTGTGATGGACAAACAGATAGCTGATGTGTTAACAAAGCCATTGGCCAGAGTCAAGTTTGAGTACTTCAAGGAGAAGCTTGGTGTTCTCCAGATCGAGATTCCTCCCAAGAGGAACTGATGAGTCCATGATGAACCCCTTTGACATGTTGAGAGGATTGGTTTCTTCCATGGTCAGATGTAAGTGTTGTGCCTCTCTGACATGGTGAGAGGATTGGTTCCTTCCATGGTCAGATGTAAATGATGTGCCTTTCTAACATGGTGAGAGGATTGGTTCCTTCCATTGTCAGATGTATGTGATGATCCCACATCCAGTATGAAAAAGGAACAGCTTTGTGAAGATACATCCAATATGAAAAAGGACTGGCTCTGTGTAGATCCCACATCTAGTATGAAAAAGGACTAGCTCTGTGAAGACACATCCAGTATGAAAAAGGACTGGCTCTATGTAGATCCCACATATAGTATGAAAAAGGAATAGCTCTGTGAAGACACATCCAGTATTAAAAAGGACTAGCTCTGTTTAGATCCCACATCTAGTATGAAAAAGGACTAGCTCTGTGAAGACACATCTAGTATGAAAAAGGACTGGCTCTATGTAGATCCCACATCTAGTATGAAAAAGTAATAGCTCTGTGAAGACACATCCAGTATGAAAAAGGACTGGCTCTATGTAGATGCCACATCTAGTATGAAAAAGGACTAGCTCTATGATGATACATCCAGTATGAAAAAGGACTGGCTCTGTAGATGTACATCCAACATGAAAAGTGCTGGCTCTGTAGAACTTCCTATGACTAGAAGAATCAAGAGATAACACCTGTGATGATGACCCAGTGATGATCCAGATCGAGTGATGATCCAGATCTAGTGATGATAATCCAGATCCAGTGATGATGATCCAGATCCAGTGATGATCTAGATAGAGAGATGATCTAGATCAAGATGAAGATGACTTGAAGATGAAGATGACAAGAACTCATTGATGATCCAGATGATATAGAGAAGAAGACCTGTGCTGATAAATTGTGTCGAGAGAATACCTTCCTAGTTAAGAGGGAGTGTTGATGTATTTGAAACTTCAGAATGTATTCACTTGTATATCTTATGTCTTGTACCCTGATGTTTATTTCGGGAAGTGTCTGTAATGTATTTGAGTCATGTCATGCCTTGATGTTCCTATCGGGAGATTCAATAATTTAAACAAGTCATTTCAAGTCATTATGGGTAACCCTCCTATTGTTCAAGGGTTAAAGTCCCCGCAGTTCCAGGGCCCTAGGGTTATTAGACTCTCCTAGAGAAGTCGGCCCTAGTGAGTTATTATCAAGTTAGGAATTAGTATAAATAGAGAGTGAGCCTCTCTATTTATCATACACTCACTCGCACTCAGTTGTAGCACATAGCTGAGGAAGAAGAAGTTGCTGGGGCTAGAAAGAAATAGGCTACTGCTTTCGGGATATCATCTTACTATTTTGGGGTTTTACTTTTGGTGCTGATTCTATCTGTGAGGAAGTTGCAGGGTTTTCTACATTTATGGTTTCCCTAAGGAAAAAACATTTTTTTTATTTTCTCTTGTGTTTGATTGTTGTGCTTGTTATTCTCTCAGTTAAAGATCCTAATATAATGCTAGCTTAAATGATAAAAATATAACACCATAAAATTTCTTTCCAAACCGATGTAACACCTTTATAAGTCTGAAAAAGAGCTCATGAAGCTCTAAAATACCAGAATAGGAGTCATATAAAGAATAAAACAACCAAGATATAGTGGCTCCAAAATATGGTAGGGTCACAGTAGGAAAAGAGTGTGCAACTAGAACACATTGAAAGTTGAGGGAAAATGGTGAGTATAGGTACCTTAGATTCGAACCAATAATGGTAATATCAGATCCAAATGTCTAGGAAAAAATCCAAAATATAACCAATGACATGGTCAGCCAACCAATGAAATATATGCAAGATTTGAAACCAATAAAAACAAGTGACACTGTATAGGAATCCAAGGAGGAATCAACTAGTGAAATTGGGGTTTGTATAGTCTTATGTGCATCCAATGACTAGGTTAATGGTGTGGATAATTTCATAACCTGCATATCATCCTGCATATTGAATTCCAATTCATAATCATTCGAATCGATTTGGAAGGATTTGGATGGAGGCAAGTCATAAACTAGTGAACAAACACAAGTATTGGAAGATTGCTCTGGTGAACCAATAGGTGAATTCTCCAAAGAAGGAAAATATATTTTTCATTCAGACATATTAGAATGTGTATCTAAATTAGATACATGATAAAGGGTTTTAATTCTGGAGCCCAAGTTCCAACACTAATTACCTTGATGTTGCGCACCATGAAATTACTCCTCGAGGTCAATAGGCTTATCCAACTCTTTCTTTCTTGCAGCATCAGGAACACCAATGTTTTTCTTCTTGAGAAACTGAGTCATGATGTCCATTTTCTTCTTAAAACAATATTTTTTAGAATGATATCCTTTGTTGCAATAATTACACTTGGATCACCCTTTCTTCTTCTTTTGCTGCTTGGAATTTGAACCTCCATCAATAGAATTGGAACCTTCATCTTCATCATCTAAATTTGGCTTCTTCTCCTTCAATTTTTTATTCGATTTGGACGTTGCATTCTTACTTCCATGATATGAAAGTTCATGGTATTTGTAGGTTTTAAGATCCCCCATTTGAACTACTTTATATTTCTCTTTGGTGAGTGAATAAATGAATGCACTTAAGGAAGGAATTTTCCAATTTAAAATGTCTAGCTTATTGGTATGAAAAGTTGACACAAAAATTGAGAATTTTGGACCCAGTTTTGAGAGGATGGAAAGGATCAATTGGTCCTCTTTATTCTCAATCCTACACTTCTTGAGCAGAAGAAATAGTGACTTGAATTTGGTGAATTATTCAATGGTATTGAAATTGCTTGGAATTAATGAGATCAACTCATTATTCAATTGATGTATTATGAGGTCATATTGATTTCCAAAGAGGGACTCAAGCTTGGCCCACACTTGATTTGGAGTATTCAAACCATCAATATGAAATAGAATTTCAGAATAAATAGAGAGAGACAAATCGTGCCATAGGATTAATTCATTTTGTTAGGGCCACTTTTTCCTCTCAACAAAAACATTTGGATGATTCTATAAAGCCATAGTAACTCCGTAGAGACCTCTGTTGCATAATAGAATCTCAATATTGGCTTTACATTCATGATATTTGAAGGAATTTAGAGTCACAACTGAAGATAGATCCATGCTTGACTGTTGTGCTACTCGTGAGATAATATGTAACATGCAAACACAAAAACTCAAAATGAAAATATTGTAAGCTCAATCAAATTATACTTCGACACTAAGCGCATTCGGGAGTGCATCACAATTGGGTAGAATCCAAAGAATAAAACCAATGGTTTCAAGGAAATTGCCCCAGGATTTTTTTGGAAACCGCACTGCTTCTGGTGCTTCAATGGAAGTATCTAAGAAATATTGAATTCCTAATGCGCTCCGATATCATGTGAGATTTAATGGGAATATATTGAGACAATAATAATCCTCATAGAGACGCTCAAGAAAAATAGAGAATAAAATTATTTGAATAACATAAGAAATTTGGAACAATTGGAGAATTTTCCATAGATCTATTAATCATAAATATGAGTACATATAGAATACATATTCAATGAATAAAATTGAATTCCAATGAGGAAATTCGAATTGGTCACATGTGGCAGGATTAGAATAGGTAAACCCCCCCTATATGGTAAGTATTGATCCCAAATACTAGCTAAAGGTCACAAAGGTTCTAAGTGGGACTTGTACCTCATGAGTAACCATAATCAAGATAGAGGTGGAATTTTAGGAGAAAATCATGGAAATTGTTAAGAAAACAACTCATAAACTTTTGAAGATCATCCAAGCGCCCTTGGTGCATGCTAAAAGAAAGATAAAGTAGCTTTGTGCTTAGAAAAGCAGTAAAAAAAGAAGGAAATGCAATTCATGATCCAACCAGTAGCCGACAGGTTCTCCTTCGATAGGTCCGCCTCAACAGGTTCGCCTCGACATGTCCGCCTCGACATACAACATACCAACATGCTCTGCGACGGTTGGAATTCTGAACTGTCATAACTTATTTTGTAACTGAAAGTAACGGGTAGTCACCCAAGCGTCTCAACATATTATATAAGCATGTACACTAATGTAATATACATCACCTGATTCCTCCATCTTTCATAGAGCATAAGTAATAAATTGGTTCGAATTCTTCCATATTGTCTGTGTGCACATTTTTTGTCGACCTAGTGTGTTTCTTGTTTTGTTGTTTCTTCTTATATGCTTCTGCCATAATAGAAATTGACTCATTTAGTCAACTGTTGTCCCCAGCATGCACCTGGGAATGGCTTGGATCATTGGTTTCAGAGCAAGATCTTGTCTAGAAATTAAGTTACATAAGCACTTCTATCAAAGTTATTTAACTTAAGCATGTTCAAACACGCTCACAAACTTAACAACACAAGCAGACACTTCCTTCAAATTCAGAAAATATGGCTGAAGAATATTACAATAAACATGCAACTGACGAGATAGAACAACTTATAGAAAAATCACTGGCTCATCAACGAACCGAAATGTTCACTTAGTTCAGCGAGATTCTCATGAGAGTCACTTCAAACTCCTGGGAATCCTTGACATGACCTCACTCTAATAAAATAATCCCCTTCAAAGTGAAAATGAATATGGACATATCGAACCTTGAAGGAAATATTGACGCAGAATCCATCGATAATTGGGTACAAAAACTAGAGTCTTACTATGAAGTGAATCAACTCTCCGAAGTGGAAAATATCACCATTACATCCTTAAAAATGTCAACCTTTGTACATTACTGGTGGGATAATCTATCGACAAATATGGAAAAAGAAGAGAACCCCATAGAAACATTGGTAAAATTTGTCAAATATGTTTGAAAGGAGTTCTACCTGCCCAAGCATCTTGAACAACAGTATAAGAAGTGGCAGCAGCTAAGGCAATGGAAAGACTAGTCCATACAGAGTTACACCGGCGAGTTTTATTGACTCATGGATAGACTTGGCGTCCAATAAGAAGAGAAATTGCTTGTATTTAAGTACGTCAATGATTTATCCCTGTACATTTAGCAAGAGATAGAGTTTCTGATTGTTAGTACGCTTGCATATGATTTTCATTACGCCATCAAGCTTGAAGCTAAACAGAAAGGAAAAAGACGTTTCGTGAACAAGCCAATGTAGAAATAATAGATCAATTCTATGTGCAATGATTCTAAGAAGAAGCATGGGAAATAGATCTTGCTATTAAGAATTCTCACAAGCATACACAGGAAAAATAAAGAGAAGAAAAGAGACTGAATCACATGAATGAAGATATGAATATTGGTGTGTATCCTTCCATTGAATAATTATGAATAATAGTGTACATAAATAGTGCTTCCCTCATGGGAAAGTCGAATTGTATGGAAAAAATTCATAAAGCTCAAAAAGGCTAACTTACCAAAATATAGCAAACCCCCATAGGTGGATAAAGCACTTGCTAAATCTATCAAGGACCTCACGAGTTGGAAAAAGCATGAGTGAGTTGTCAAGGAGATGGAAATAACATGATAATCCTAGAAAATGGAGAAAAACTAATGGAGGATGGGTTGGAAACAAAAGCTCCCAGTTTCCTAGTTGACTAGCTTTTATAGAAAAGCAGGAAAAAGCAGAAAAAGCAGAAAAAGCAGAATCTGCTATAAAGTCCTGTATACTAATTCTGGATCAACCCAGAATCAGAAATAAATCATTCCTAGGATATAGATGGCATGTATTGACTTTAAGGTGGAAGTGGATTCCAACTAATTAAGCTAGTGGGTGAATAATTAATCAAATAATGATTAATTATTTTATCCTAAGTTGTGAGTGGGTTTAATATATTCCAACACCCCCCTATAAGTCTGAATTTATGATGGTATGACAAAAAATATGGATGCATATAGGGCCCATCAACAAGGCTATGGTCACCCTTTAACAATTATTATGTCCAGAAAAGTGAGGAAAGAGGCAAAGCCACATGGGGAAAATCCTCCCTCAAGATAGGACAAGGCACAAAATTTGAAATATGTCTTCAAGATATCTTCATCTTCACTTTAATGAGCTTATTGAACTGCTTCTGGATGAAGGACTTGCTGAAGAAATCATGAACTCCATGATCATGCGCTGGAGTGTAGAAACTGTAAGAAGGAAGATGAGAGACTCCTTGTATCTCATCAACTGATGAAGTAGGAGCATTATCTGAATGCTTCTTTCTACTGTCAAACTCTGATCTGCAAACATAATCTGAAATGGACAAAAGATCTGTGCATACTCCTTTCCAAAGAGTATAAAAAATAAGGCAATTTATTTCACACCCAATTCCCTGAATAGCTGCAAAATTGTGATGTGTATCACATGTCAATCTTCCAATATGATGTAGCACCTGTATAGATCTGATATGAGGCTGATAAAACTCTGATCAGAAATATTAACATATGGAACAGAAAAGACAAAGGCTTCAGTGGCTCCATGAGGATATAGGGCTAGACTAGGAAAATTATGAACAACTGGGGAAAACTGATAGGTGTAAAAATATGAATGATGGATGGGCATAAGATCTGAACCATTAGTGTTTAGAACAGATCCAAACATGTTTAATATCAGTCCATGTATGACTAAGGTCATGGATAACCAGCCACTGAAAGTTAAGAAAGACTTCAAATCATGTAAGATAAATATCATTGCATAAGAGACCAATGAGGAATTAACTAGTGAGCTTGGGATTTGTATAGTATTTGGATTATTCAGAGGTATGGTATATGGTATGGATGGTGGTATTATATGTGTATCAACCTGAAAATATGCTTCTAAATCAGAATCCAAAGGATCACATATAAGCATATCAATAGACTCATGGGAATACACTAGTAATGAATCCTCTGTATGAAAGGAGGAAAGAATGAGATGTTCACAATCTGCAAGAAGGCTCTGAGTATTGATGCCAAGAACAAAGTAGGATATGCTGAAGCACATGATATCAAGTAAGGTAAGTGTTATGACACAAATAAATCTTGATGTGGCTAAGAAAACATCCTGGAAGTCACTGGGTTGCGCACCATCAATGAGAGAGGCATGGAAGAGGTGTAAAGAATCTGGCACATAGATCTCAGAATCTAAGATAGGATATTTAGAGAACAATGAATGGGTTATAGTATCATAATCAATATCAGAAGCAGCTCCATATGTTACTTCTTTTTCATCAATAGTATCACAAGAAGAAAAATCACCTTCAAGAGACACAGAAAAAGTTGGCTCTTCAATATTTGCTTCTTCATTGAAGGAGGAAGCATTCGAATGAAAGAGGGCAGCAGCAACATGAACTATATGAGAAATTTTTTCATCATGATCAACTTCATCAGAGAATGTAGAGGCCAAGAAATCTTGAGAAAGAGAACAAGAGGAGATGCTAGGTTCGCTCCATGCTTCATCTTCAATTTCCTGCAAACCAAAAGCTTTGTCCAAAATTTTCCAAAGCTCAAATGGAAATTCAGCAGAATCCATGAGATGATATATATTTGGAGACATTCCCAAACACATAATTCCATAATCTCTATCACAATTATTTAGCCAATCAATCTTCTCTTCATAAGACTCAGGTTCACTCAATGCACCAATGGAGACATCAAAGAGACATTACCTCTTCAAGTATGCACTCATATTTGGCTTCCAATCAGCATAGTTGAAAGGATATAGTAGAGGAAATTTTGAATCCATATTGAAGTTGTTGATATGATCTAAGAGATACTCTCTGCAACCTGCAAAACAAACTAGGAGAAAATCTTGTAAGCTAGACAAGCTCTTCTTCAAAGAGGGATAGGAGACTGGAAGCGCTCCTCAACTCTGTAGAACTTGATCAACCTTGTAGCTCTGATACCATGTAGAAATAATAGATCAATGCTATGTGCAATGATTCTAAGAAGAAGCATAGGAAATAGATCTTGCTACTAATAATTCTCACAAGCATACACAGGAAAAATAAAGAGAAGAAAATAGACTAAATCACATGAATGAAGAGATGAATATTGGTGTGTATCCTTCCATTGAATAATTATGAATAATAGTGTACATAAATAGTGCTTCCCTCATGGGAAAGTCGAATTGTATGGAAACAAATCATAAAGCTCAAAAAGGCTGACTTACCAAAATATAGCAAACCCCCATAGGTGGATAAAGCACTTGCTAAATCTATCAAGGAAATTGCGAGCTGGAAAAATCATGAGTGAGTTGTCAAGGAGATGGAAATAAAATGATAATCCTATAAAATGGAGAAAAACTAATGGTCGATGGGTTGGAAACAAAAGCTCCCAGTTTCCTAGTTGACTAGCTTTTATAGAAAAGCAGGAAAAAATAGAAAAAGCAAAATCTGCTATAAAGTCCTGTATACTAATTCTGGATCAACCCAGAATCAGAAATAAATCATTCCTAGGATATAGATGGCATGTATTGACTTTAAGGTGCAAGTGGATGCCAACTAATTAAGCTAGTGGGTGAATAATTAATCAAATAATGATTAATTATTTTATCCTAAGTTGTGAGTGGGTTTAATATATTCCAACACATCTCGAACATTCAACAAGAAGTCACCAGCTAACTCTGAAAATTTCAAGAACCCTTCTCGGCTGACTCTGCAAATCCTGATCATCAGAAGAAAGAATTTCAAAAAGACAAGAGGGATCACACAAAACAAGCTCTTATTGGGAAATGGTGTGATTATAACAGTTCAACATGTCATGATACGTCAGAATGCAAATCTTGGAAGACAATTTTGGAATTTTTTTTGAAATCTGACATGTGTGACAGAACCCTGGTAGAATATGATTTAGATGGATCAACCCTCTTGGCTTTGACCTTGACCACTTCTACAGCCTCAACCATTGTCGATGAAGAGGAATGAGAACACCCGTTCCATACATAGATATGGGTTCTAAAAAATCCATTACATTTGATTATGGATAATGGTAGCCAAAATAACTTAGTTTCTAAATATCTTGCCACTACTCCACATCCTCAACCTTACAATATCGGTTAGATGAAGGATGGGAAGGAAATAAGGATCGCACAACAATGCCGACTCGCCTAATTCATTAATCCTTTTGAAGATGAAGTACTTTATGACGTGGAACCACTTTTTGTAGCTGAGGCCCTGTTCAAGAAACCTTACCTTTGGGATTGACATGGTACATATCAGTGACAACCTCAGAAGGTGATTTCCAAAATCCAAAATCAATGGTATGGAATACCAGAGCAACAACCCACATCAATGGTTTCTAGGATATCTTCCAAACAAACAAATAAGTTTATCAATCATACTCAAAATTTCGCATTAATCATGATAAATCCTCAACATTCTAGGAAGACTGCAACAACGAGTCGACTCATCGACCAACAAAGCTCCCAAAAACAACAATAGATTGACAACATTCTTCAAGAATACTAGGACATATTTCAAGCACCTGACGGAGTACCCTTACATTGTCAAGTAAAACAATCCATTGAACTTGTTCCTGGTTCTTTGTTACCTAGCGCATCTGTTTACATAATATCCATTCTCAAAAATAAAGAGATTAGTAGGAAAATCCAGGATTTGATCAATAATTTGGGTCATATCTGCCCCAGCTCCTCTTGTTGTGGAAGTCTAGTCATCTTAGTTCCAAAGAAATATGAGACTTGGCGCATGTTCATTGACTATCGGGATCTCAAAAAAACTTCAGTGAATAATAGATACCCTCTTCCATGGATTGATGAACTCATCGACAGTCTAAAAGGTGCTAAGTTATTTATGAAACTCGATCTCAAGTTGGGATATCACCAGATTCCAATCGAGTCCACCAACATATGGAAAACATATTTCAATACCAAGGAAGGATTGTTTGAATGGTTAGTCATGCCTTTCGGTTTAAATAATGCAGCTGCAACCTTCATGAGATATATGGATGACATTCTATTACCTTTCATCGGTAAGTGTGTAATTGTCTATCTCAAAGATATCTAGATTTTTAGTCGATCATGGGAAGAACATGTGAAACAACTTCGACAAGTCTTCAACACTCTCCAATAACATTGAATATATCTGAACATGGAAAAATACTCATTTGCGATGACCATCATCAAATATTTGGGGTATGTAATTGACTCTGCATGCATTCATGTCGACCCAAAAAAAGTACAGATCCTTAAATATTGTCCCATTCCTCAAAACATTCATGAACTAAGAAGTTTCTTTTTTTGGAAAATTTCTATCGACGATTAATAATTGGCTTCAGCTACATTGCATGGACTTTGAATCAATTGATGAAAGGAGATGGGAAAATTGTCTTCAAATGGACACCAACACAACAAAAATCTTTTGAACAAATAAAAAAAAAGCTTTGTACTGCACGAGTACTTGTGTTACCTGATTTGCATCAGCCCTTTGAGATTGAGATGAACACATCGAACTATTCCCTCGATGCAGTGATCACTTAGTCAGGTCACCCGGTTGGATTTCATTCTAATACTTTCAACGACATTGTTAGAAGGTACTTGACATATGAAAAAGAACTGTATGCCATTGTGCAAGCTCTTAAGCAATGGAGATACTACATTCTTGGTAAGGAAACGGCCATCCTCACCGACCATTAACCTTTGCAATTAGCTCCGTCCCAGTCAAAACTACAGGCAACTCGACAACTCAAGTGGATTAATTACCTGCAACAATTTCAGTTGGTAATTAAGTATCAGAAAGGAAAAGCCAATGCTGCAGCCGATTGTCTCAGTTGACCACCCAACACTCTATTGTCTACAATGATGAGTATGTAGGGTTATGACACAACTACTTGTCCACAATTGTATTCGGTAGACTACAATTTCTTTACAATTTATCGACAGCTTCAGACCGACAAGGTTTCGACTACCAACTACTTCCTGAAGGAAACCTTGTTATACAAGCTTGGTCAGATTTTTGTACTAACCGATGAGCACTGACAGAAGCTCATTTGGGAAGTGCACTACAACAATACTACAGGACATTTTGGAGTCACAAAAACACTTGTTTTCCTCCAAAAGTATTTCTACTTTCCTTCACTTAAATATGATGTCAACAAGTATATTCGATCATGCATGGTTTGTGCCATTACTAAACCACCGAATTGACGACAAGTACTATACACACCCCTTCTAGTTTCTAGTCGACCATGGGAATCTATTTCTATGGACTACTTGACAAGATATCCTACTACCAAACATGAGCATGACACGATATCAGTAGTATTCGGCATATTTTTCAATATGGATATACTCATACCATGCAAGAAGACTATGACAACACAACACTACTAAGATCTTCTTTGAACATGTGTGGAAACATTATGGCCTCCCAACGACCATGATTTTCGATAGAGATGCTATATTTTTTAGCACCTTTTGGAAAACTCTCTGGCAACAACTCGACATGAGACTTTCTTTGTCGACAGCCTTCCATCCGCAGACAGACGAAAAGATGGAAGGTGTAAATCACTTAGTCATACAATTGCTTCACATGCACAACCATAACCATCGTCGAACATGGGATGGAAACCTTCCATACATACATCATAGCTATAATCGTTCTCAACACAACCCTACAGGAAAGAGCCCATTTGAGATCTGTTACGGATTTCAACCCTCAATGCATATCGAATTAATCAGTTCATCGACACAGTCGAATGACACCGACTTCAAAGGATGAGAAGTGGAGAATTAATTGAAGCTCAGAGATCAAATCTACAACATCTAGAAGCAAGCACGGGAAATGTTGCAACGAGCTAATGCAAAAGCTAAGGACCAACACGACAAGCATCGTATTCCTCATTCATTCCAAATTGGGGATCGGGTCTGGTTACATCTAAAGAATGAGCACTTCATTGGTCCATACATAAATATGATACCTCTGCAATATGGTCCATACAGTATCCTTAAATAGACTAGAGAAAAAGATTTTCATATTGACATTCCTGCATGCCTTGGCCTACATCTAGTTTTCAATGTAGATCTACTTCGACCATACCATGCACCATTGTTGGAGCAGAACGACTTGCAAACAACAGAACCCGAATACATCCATATAGATGTTCAGGAACCTCTTCTTTGCGACACCATTTTGGGATGATGCATGCTCCATACAAGGACGAATTCCATTCCCTTGTTTCAAGTGGCTAAAGCTGGACAACTCCCCATGTAAGGAAAATGGTACTGTGCTACTGAAGTAGCCAACAAATTTACTCACCTGAATGAATAAACAATGGAGACCACTGTTTCTTAAGGAGGGAGGAATGATCCAATTAGTAACAGATAGGTTCTCCTTTGACAGGTCCTCCTCGACACATTCACTCAATAAATTCACCTTCGATAGGTCTGCCTCGACCTGTTCATTCAACAGGTTCACCTTGACAGGTCCACCTCGACATACAACATACCAACATGATCTGCAACGGTTGAACTTCTGAACCATTATAAATTCTTTTGTAACGGAACGTAACGGGTAGCCACCCAAGCGTCTCAGCATCTTATATAAGCATGTAAACTAATGTAATATATATCATATTATTCTTCCATCTTTCATGGAGCAGAAGTAATAAATTGGTTTGAATTCTTGCATATTGTCCATGTGCATATTTCTTGTCGACCTAGTGTGTTTCCTACTTTGCTGGTTCTTCTTATATGGTTCTGCCATAACAAAACTTAACTCATTCAGTCGACTGTTGTCCCCAACATGCACCTGGGCATGACCTGGATCACTTTGTCCAATAAATCAGAGTAAAATATGGATAAAACATATGAAACAGGGTGCACCAAGGTGGACAAACATCATGTAATGGTCAAGTATGCATTAGGTAGCCTAATAACACTTGGAACAACTTACCAAACACCAGGAAATCTAATTAAATATGAGGGACCTAATGTCTAGATGATTGACTTATTCCAACACTACCTAGAACTTAAGTTTGTACATTTTTTTTTGTGAACTTGGAAATTATTCACATGCCTTATGACACTCATTTCTCCATTAAATCATGGAATTATTTTATTCCTTTTTAGGTTTTCTCAACATGAAAAAGACAAAAATCAAATATTTTTAAAAAGAGATAGGGGGAAGAAGTTATATATTGTATGTTTGTTATGAAGTAAATTTTTTTTGTTTCCTTTCAATAGAGAATGTGTATCATGATTTCTTTCAAACGTTAGGTTGTAGTATTGGCCCTAGATTATGAACCATGATATTGATTCCATAACTCCTCAAGTTGGTTACTCTTCCAATCACTATGGAGCATCCCTCATCGCTTCCTACATCGTTGTATTTATACCATTGGTTTAATCGTTGTACTGCATTGTTTCCAACTCACAATTGTTCCACAATTATGTTCAAAGGATGTAAAAGTTGTGTTAATCATTTCCCAATTTTCCTAAATTTACATGTTGACCTTCCTTGTTATCAAGTTGTTCTCACTAAAATAATATTGATTGTTTACTCATGATAGTATGGAATATTATCCATGACCTTCTTTCTTGTGAGATTCTCTCCTCAACTTCAACTCAATATTCTAGGAAATAGACTTAGAGTCGATAGAACTTGGAGGTTTACTTTCATCATCGGTAGGATATCCTACACTCGGTAAATTACATCTCATCATTGGTCGTTAAATGAGTGGTTTCCCCTGTGTTTGATAGCAAGACATCTACTCACATAGTGGGAGTCGTGTTGTACCTTGGTTCCATTTTCATTATTTATGGAGTTCCTCACCTTTGTGAATGAACTTGATTTTTGGTTGTTACTCAAAGAGTCTTTTTCATGTGATATTTAGATTTGGCACATGCAAGAAACATACTTGGTGGTGTGTTCTTTTATAATATTATCCAAGACCTTTAACTCAAATAATATTCTTGATACTTAATCATGTTGGTTGATGGGAGATTCCCTAATGTCCTTCCATTCGATGACATCCTATTGAAATCGTCTCATTTTCTCTGGTAGTGATATTTATAATCATTTTTCAATACCTTGAGGTTTGTAGTCATAAGTGGTAGGTTACACCCATTATCTTTATTAGTGGGTTACTCCACGTTTGTTAATGATACATTAATGACCACTAATAAAATTATTTATCCATGTTAAACTTTAGATCATTTATTTGCATAGCATAGATTTATATGATTTGATAGATTTGGATTGAAGACCATGGGATTGTAGTAGAATTTCTTTTTTTGTTGCTACCCAAGTTACACAAGAATTACCACATACCTACATGACACCGATACTTTATAGGAGGATAAAATTTTTATTGTATTCATTATTATACATTCTCCTAGTGTATACTAAGTCATATATCCACTTTGTGTATGTTTATGGCTATGATCGATATTTGGCTTGGATGCATTGGGTATATTTTTGTGTATATGATGTTGGATTTTACATGGATCCATAGTATAATTTATTTGGCACCCATGCTTGTTTTTCCACTCTAGCATGGATATTCCCACCTTGGGGAAGACAGTAGTATGATATTTTGGTTTTGTTTACAAGTACCTTTCTAATCCAATTTTTCGGTGCACTCCACTTAGGTACACTCATCATACTCCTACACATTTGTATAATGTATTTCATATATCCAAATCACTCATGACCTCATACATTAGGGGGCATATTTTATAGAATTATCAGTTCATCGTTTACATGTATTTCTTATTTATCTCGGTTGAATTGTTAAGTAATCCTCTTAAAAACCACTTTGTGCTTGGTTTTTATACTTTTCCTTTAGGAAACACATGGGACCATGAAAATTTACTTAAATCAAGGCCCAAGAGTGTTCCAAAAAGTTTAAAAAAATGTAAATGTGCATTTTTTGTAATTAAGTACCCATGGGGAATTTGAACTCATGGCCTTCCATTTACAACTTCTCATCTCAATTCCTTATTACGAATTTATATAACCCCATGAGCATAAATGTGCATTAAATGCACACTCCTTAGTAGGATTTTTTAGTTTTGTACACATGTACACTATTAGAAACCCATATTAATTTCCTAAACCAAATCTAAAGAGTATTTAAAGAATGTCATTTGTTAGAGAAGTGGCACCACATCCATAAAGAACCCTTATGTTGGAAGATTGAGAAGAATTTGTCTAAATTTTTTATGGTCTTATTCCCACATCAAAAACACTAGTTCTTTTAATTTTTTATTCCTTGGTCTAGAACTGCTATCTTAATTCCCTTGGATTATCCCACTCATTTATGATAAAAAAATCCATAACAAGTAGTTTTCTATGAATGGTCCAGGTCAAAGGAATCTAGAATATAGTGAAGAATGTGCTTGTAGTGAAGTTCGTGTATACTACTAAGTTTCCATTCATATTGTGATTATTATTAACATGGATATCTCTTTTTCGTCCCTCACTCCCTCTCCTGTTTTATTTTATTTATGTTTTCATGAATTATTTGATTTGAGGTGGAACTATTTGCTCCAAGGTAGTTTTTTTTAGTTAGTTAATATTCCATATTGCATTAATTGTCTTTATTGGTGTTTGAAAATGTTTGAGGAAGGTTCCTTGGTTACTTGTGTGTAAGTTTATAGTGGATTAAACATTTGAAAGACATCACTTATTCGGATCAAAAGTTGAAATAAGGATGCCATCCAACTAGCCTAAGGTATTCCTCATTTCTTCTTCTTGGTTATCTTCAAGTAATTAATTGAAATTTGGATTTAGACTAGATATTCTATTACCATCCTCTATAAATAACTTAGCCTTAGTTATTGGAAAGTATCTTCATAAACACCATGATCCATGGGTGCTAAATTTTTTTCCCTAATTATGGATCCTAATCTTAAGGTGATCTAGAGAACCAACCCCATGACCACCCCCACTTTGGGGGAGAGACGTTACATCTAGTTCGTGAATACTTGAGCTAACCCTTAAGAATAATGGTCGCCAATTTAATAAATATAATAGTAAAATTATCATAAAATAGAAATATCCAATTAATGTAGTTAAATGGTTAATCCAAAGTGAAAATTTGAATGCAATTGATATGGTAATAGAAAGGGTAAACAAGGAACGTTAGAGGAAGAATACCATTTGATATATGACGTTGGTAATCTTAATCATAATAACTTATCTTACAAATATTACAAGAATTTATTAAATGTAAATGCAGCCTATTGATTCGATACAAAGTGACTATGGAACTGCAATTTAACTAGGATAAACTCTTACTATTAATATGTCACCTTGCCATTTGAGGAGAACAATTCGGGTGTTATTAAACTCATGATTATGAACAATGGAAATGAAATTAATTTCAGATATGAAAAGTAAAGGATGTGGCATTAACTAAGTTAAGTGATAACTAAGGAAACCTCTATTTGTTAAGAATAATAAGGTGGATGTTATCAAGATTGAACTTGAGTGAATGAAGTTGATAATTTCCATTCTTCCAACCTTCATCACATATTGATAAATCAAAGTGTTTATTGCATTCCATTATGGCGTTCCTTTTATGTTATTAAAAGCAAAATTCCTTCATTAGGTTGTTTTTTTGTTTGGATAGAAAGGGTGCTACAAAAGAAAAACTTGAAGCCATTGTTCTCCTCATAGCACAACAACCTAAATAAATCAATATTATAGTGGAAAATATAATCGCACAAAATCTGAAACTTATCCTAATGACTAGAGCCTGCTACGAAACCAATATGAAGGACGCACTCTTTACACAAATTTGTTGAGGTAAAATACCTCTTGGTCCCTTTTATCATTGATAATGTAGTAAAAAATACATAGTGTCTCATAATCTAGTTTGAGGTCTACAACTTCCTATTATATCCCCCAATACTCATTATCACTTGGGTTGGTTCAAATGTGATTTCCATCTGATACTAGTAATAAGGAAATGCGAATCACTTTTACATTTAAACCTTTATGGATACAATTTATTGGGTTGTCATCCACTCGATTATTTTGCATTAGTTCTTGAGTTTTCTTACCAGTATAATATTGATATTCAATTCATTATGGGAAACAAAACAATTATATACTTTAGAAATATGGAAACACACACAACCTTGTATCTTCTTCTTTTTCCCCTAACTCTCCTTCAAGAAATCAAGAACCAAAACAGATTAATATTCATAGGTGCTTTGTAGTGTGGTAGGCCAATCTAAAAATCTTGAAATTGAGAACCTGGTTCCAAGCTATTACTATTGGATTTTCCAAAAATTGAAGAACCTTGAGATTACCTCTTCCTAGAGCCATCCAACATAGCCCTAATTTGGTTCTAATTATTCATTGAACATGAATTAGTTGTTCAAAACTTATTGCATGGACTCATGAGATAGACTAACCCCCACCCTATTTTTTTCTTGCATCTATTAATTTTTTGGAACATACTTCTCGGTTAGTTTTTCTAGTTTCTCAACCCATTGAGATGTCACATACTAATCCAAATCCACTACACGGAAAAGCACACGGTGTTGTAGAATATTCCATTATTCATACTCACATCATGGTATCAAGTATCACATCCTTGAGATACCTTTCTCTTTTTGTCCATTTTGAGTTTCTCTCACAATCCTTTACTTCTTCAATGGTCTATTAGATAAATCACGAGAACTTAAAACTTAAGAAAGGAGGACTTATTGTGCCTCTTGGTTCTCCATTTATTCGTCCTACTTTAGACAAGGATATTTTGGACCCTTTTCTCCCATCTATTCTAATGAAGATTGATCTCAACCATTTTGAGCTTCAACATAGTTCTACCAATTTTGTTCTTCAATAGGGAGAACATTTAGCAACCATTGCATGGGAAACACCAATTAGTAGAGGTTTTAGTGTTACAATAATGGGAAATATGGACCAAGAAGAAAATTTGTGAAAATATGCTAAAGAAAGTGGAGGTTTATTATAACAAAAACATATGGGAAACCAAAAACTTTAATGAAGGTTTTTTTACAATATAACGCATCAGTACGCCATTATTTAAAACAAACGAATTAATCTGATATAATATAAAGCCCTACTTATCTATCTATTGTTAATCATTATTGCAATATATCCCATTTTGCTTCATCAATTCTCAATAACAATAACACTAATGAAAACATGAATCATGTATCCTTGAAAGTAATAGTTGTAATGGTGTAACAATAAGAGATGGTGCACTTATTAGAGTTATGAGGATCAATCCTTCACCAACTAACAATACATTGGTTATTCACCAATTAAAATATGGTAGACCATCATTGCATTTTTGCTTTTTTGTAATAATTATAATCGATGTTCTAAGACATACAAAAGGCATCAGTGCACAAATACATGTAAGGAACACCAGATTGTACTATAATCTCAAGCATATTGGTGCTTATATATTGAACATGCACTAGTGTGTACACATGTTATAAATGAACAAATGCATACAAATTATTTAAATGCAGAAATGCATATAAATTATTAAAGCACAATAATATGTTTTAGAGCCACATTTCCCCATGTTTTATGTACTATTTTTGTAATATTTTTGTGGGTATACAAATGCAACTTTTTATTTTGTTTTTTTCTAATTTCAACTACTAATAAAAAAATCAATTATTTTTATAATTATGTGGATTTTAAATTTTAATTAATGCAATTGTATTTAATATATGCATTAATGTATTATATTATTTAAAAAGAAATCAATTGAATATTCATATATTCATTATAGTAATGTAAACCATCCATATATTTAATTGATAACGTAACATTTTATAACAAAAAACATTGCAATAGAATAAGAACTCAATTTTATTATAAGAATAAGGAACCCTTTGTTATACAAAATGGGACAACTTAAAATCCCACTATTAAAAAATGCCAAATGTAATACTTGTATCATGTCATCATATGAAATGGAACAATATAAAGGTCCACGTTAAAAAAAGTGTCTAAGTTTTAGAGACAAATAATTCAAAATATAGTACTTGTAATGTCCAATTATATTAGTTTCCATTAACCACTCGAGATACTTCTATTCCCCATTTCTTCATAAATTGTAGTGGATGTTTTACTTGCATTATTTGCAATGTTTTGTTGATTATCTTAATTGTTTTGGCATCTTCATCTTCCATCTAAAAACATAAAATAAGGTGTGATTTTTATATCTACATTTAAATTAAAATATAAGTGATTGTGGGAATAGATAAACTTATGATAATATTGAATGATTTATTGTACCGAGAAGGAACATTTCTACAACTTAGGTGGAAGGGAATTATTTGTCTATCCTTAAAAATAAAAATAAAAATAAAAAAACTTAAAACCTAAAAATAAAAAAAAATAAGAATGCATGCATCAGTGCGTTGTAGCATAGTGGTGTGCAGCATCGATGGGGGAAAGTGTATGTATGTCTAATAATAATAATAATAATAATGCATGTATCCATGTGTTGTAGTATATTGGTGAGAGAACATAGTGGAGCCCGGGTGGGGGAAAGTCTTTGCATGTCCCATACAAAAAAATGCATGCATCAATGTGTTGTAGCATAGTGGTGAGAGGGATGTGTGTTGTAGTTTAGCGGTGAAAGGTTTGAAGATTATATTTGATCCCTCTGAGTGATTTGTAGAACCAGATTTATATGGGTCTATACTGGTAAACATTAGAGATATGTGCAAAGCATTTTTGTTGTCATCTCACAACATATATTTTGGTTCGCTCCACTCCATACTTTGCTTCCTGCAAGTTTTATTTACCATGACAAATTTTAGACATAATTATAAGTTTATTGTTATTCCAATATCTATAAATAGGGAATCATTTAAAATGACATATATACTTATATATTGTTCAATTAACTATTATTTCCAACATATGTTGACAATCTACGCTCAATCCAATGGCAATCAAGTGTTGGATCACTCTTATTTTTACATGAGAACCATCTAGAAAACATCCTTGGACATTTGTAAATTAATTAAAATATAGAAGCACAACAAATATGAAATATTAAGGAAAAGGTAAATACTCCTCACAAATTTTGTAGTAAAACCATGTTTACTTTGTTGTTCCATCCTATGTGATGATTGTGTTCCATTTTATTTTATTTTCTTCAACAATAAAGTATTTGAAAATGAGTATTTCATGTGATAAACTCATTGATTACACATTAAAAAAATCAATGATTGCATACATTCATGCATGTTATTATTGGGACAACCCCTCTCATGATTCAATTGTTCTTAACTTTTTTACCACTTTATTGTACACCTTTATGGACATCCCTACTAGAATATTTCAAAGATCATCTTGTTTGGTGCCTTTAATTTTCTTAATCTTCCTAAAAACTAAAAGGAACAATACAAATCGATTAATATTTATATGAGGTAAATATAGGAAAAATATTAATTTAGTAATTTTTTAGACTAGACTTATAAACATATTATAGAAAATCATTTCACAATGATACTCTCTAAATTATCATTTTTGTTATTATATGATTTTTCTATTGCAAATCTCATAAGTCTCATTTTCCATTGCTCCATAAAGGCTTGTTGTAGTTTAAACATAACCTAGTTCTTGGATTCATTAGATTGTTTATTGTATCATAAGTTAAGAGAACATGTATAGGTTATTTTCGCTATGTATCTAGTAGTCTAATGAAATATTTTCCCCATTTCATTAGATTCCATCATACACTCTATATGAACTAAGGCCTAATTCATCAGCATTTACATCCTTTGTATAAAATAAATCTTAAGTGGGACTTATATTCCCTCAGTGGGGTTTCATGCACAATATTCAACACATTCATAATCAAAGGTTTGAAGCCTATCATCTATTATTTTTAACAAGTATATTATTAGTAAAATCCAAAAAATAAATCCATGTTTATCACCTTTTGGTCCATTCCCCTATTTGTGACATTTTTAATAAACCTTTTACATTCTTTGCCACCCATACTGTGAACTATCTTCATAAGTTAAAAAAAAAAATCACTACATCACACAAATTAACCATTTTTTTTTTTGCATCACACAAATTAACCAATATAAATCATTTAACCAACATACTATCCAAAATATATCACTTAATATGAGGGAAGCATGAGGTGGTGTTCTCTTGTGCTTGTTGTAAAAAAAAATTCCCTAATTTTTTCTCAACCATTTTTCAATGAAAAAAATACAAGCATAAAAAAACACTCAAATTATGAAATGTGTTTTACAAAGTATAGAATTTCATGTTTTTTTTGTAAATAAAATATTATAGTATTGCAAAATCACATAGATATCTATCGCTCAAGATAGAAATGTTTCATCATCCCTAGCCTTAGCCAGCTTAACAGTCTTCCCCAAAAGACCATATTCTTCTGAGCAGATACCCATAAAAGAGTACCGCTTACCCATCTATTTGCCAAAAAACTAACGCTATGACACCTACGCATAGAAGGATCTAGAAAAAACATAGATCCCTTGACTAATACATCAAACCATTTTCTTGGAGAGGTACCACATGATTGTTCATTCGGTACCAGTTTGCTTGGTCCTTTCGGTGAGCTTCATCCCCTCCAACACCTGCAGGGATTTGTCTCCAGCCTGTGAAACTCCTTTATGGTACACCTTCCCACTTGAACCCCCGACCTCCGCTTGCTACATACCTGGATGGTAGAATTGGATCCCCATACGGGAATCCATTAAGTCGATCTTTTGGTGCATTAGACTATAGTTAGCATTATGTTCTTTCCATGATCTTGTCGGCTCCTCATCACCCTCTTTCTTGGCCGCAATACTGGTAGACGTATGCACAGTTAAATTCTTCATGACCTAGTAAATAATAATCATCCTGTCATATGCGTCCACTCCGTCAGCCGTGTTTTTGGGATCTACTACCCTCTCCTCTACCTCCTTTAATATATTCTATTGGGACCATTTGCACTTCCTCCCACAGTCGCTTTTCCACAGTATCAATATCAATGCGGGTCGCCAATGGAATGTGGTATTTTAAGAAAGATGTCACTTCCTAGGAATGGGTCTGAGCCCACGTAGCAAGGCTCCTGTAGCCCCTTCGCTCGCTAATCCATTTTACTTCCCCCTGACATTCAACCATTGTCGCACCCATTCTTGAATCCAGACTCTTGAACCGCTTGGGGGCCATACTAGGTAATCTCCAAGGACTCCACTCACAGATATGCTGAAATCCAGGAACAGAGTTGTTGTCTTGCACCTTCCCATCAAAATACCCTCTATAGGATAAGAAATGGAGAAATTTACACACAGAGAACATATGAAGGGAAAGAGATCCTCCCTCGGATATAAAGATGGGGATGCCATAATTACCAAAACTGTTCTGTACGTTCCCTCCATCTCCCAAATATTTCATTCACCCTCTATTGTACCAATCATGAAATTTATCATCATGCCCATATTAATGAATAGATCGAACCACTGAATTGAATCCAACCTTTCTCTCCTCCCCTGCATGTTTGTGTCCCCCGATGTACTAAGAATGAGAATGGTGCGGTTAAGGCTCATCATTTTCTACATGTTCAAGCACATTAGGTTTTCGAAACCATGGGGATATCTGTCAACCCCCTGTCACCCTCTTGATCGATGTGATTGTGACCATACACCTGTCGAATTGATACATAATCAAGGGTGGAAAGCTGTCTGTAGTGGGGGGGCAATATCTCATCCCTAAATTCTTCCAACGAACCGACCTTGCGGGACCTATCCCCCTCCATGCCTACATTGGAAAGAAGTTTTGTCACCTTGTTCACATCCTTCCTGATGTGGCTGAATGGTACAACCAAGTGGGTTGAGATGAGGTCTTGTAGGGTATCCAATTTGCTGGAGAGCCTCCATCTGGATGATATTTTTCTCTGTGGACCAACCATTGTCTAGTTTCTTGGCCATCTGGATCAAAATGTTTGAGATGACTTCTACGATCACTTACAACCAACCTTCCCTAAAAACGAGCTTGAATCCTTGGACTAGACCTTCCAGTTCTGCTGAATTATTGGTGTCATTACCAATATAACCAAAGTATAGTTTCAAAATTTCTTCGACAACGTTCCTATAGAACCCTCCATATCTAGAAGCCACCGGATTTCCTTTGGTTTCCCCGTCAAAATTAATTTTAAACATGTGAATAGTAGGGGGAGACCAATATTTTGGAATTGAGGGTTTACATATTTTATCCTTTCGTATAAGCCCATCCAAATTGATTCTATCCATACCCCAATCAACCGCAATATGAGCTTCCTCTTTTGAGAAATCCTTATCTTGCTCACTCCATTGCATACCTCTAATAGTTTCGAGGAGATTTGAAGCAAGTTTCCACCACACGCCCTCTTAAGTATTCCTCTTGTCCCAAAATATGTGATTGTTTCTCACCTTCCATACATTCCACATTACCATTCCTGGAATGATAACCATAGAGTTCTTAGAATTGGATTTTTGAAGGCTCTAAGTTTCAGTCACACAAGAATTGCCCAGGTTGACCTCTAATTCATTCACTTCTTCAGAATATTGAGGCTCCTCTATCTCATATGGAATTTGTGTAAGGGAATATGTCCAATAGGTGGGTCATACTTTCCTCATTATTTAGGTATAATACACATTGAAAAGGACCATAGATCCCTTATCTCCTAAGATTTTCTATTGTTAGGATTCTGTTCCTGACAATCAGCCAATAGAATATGGAAACATTTGGCCACTGATAGGTTTCCCATATATTTTATTAGATTCCATCCATGAACTCCCTATTGTGAGAGTGGATATCATAGGCCTATTTGATACTAAAGGAACCTTTCTGATTAATTACCCGTCTTAATATATCTAGACTTTCTTAAACGTGGATGAATCTCTCCTGAAGATTTGCCTGAAAGGAGCGGATATCTTCTTCATATGTGAGACCATCCATCCCCACTCATTTCAACCATCGCCTCTTATCATCTAAAGCAGGATCCTCCTAGTAGTGGCACACTTTAAATCTTCCCTCTTCCCTCCCTTTATCCATGATAGTCTTCTAGATGGGGTACTCACCAAATTTAGGGAACTAGTTCCAAGAATCATCCCAAAAATTAGCTTTCTCCCATCCTTGATTTACCAAAAAATATGCTCCTATACAAGATTTCTCCCTGCTAGGGATTTCATCCATATGTGAGATCCCTGCTGCTCCTCATTATATCTTATCAGTTGATCCTTTGGACTATCCCTAGTATACTTCACATGCCATAATCTGGCCCATGGTTCTAGTGTATGATTACACCATCACCACCATATTTTAGCACCTTGTATTTTGCTCATGAATTTAGGATCCCTAAGCCCTAGGCCCCCTATTTCCCCGTGGCATCAAATTTTCTCCCACCCTACCATGGAAAATTTAGACTTTACTTCCCTTCCCCCCCACAAGATGTTTCATTGAATACTTATGATCTCCTTTATGATAGAGTTTGGAGCAGACAACACAAAAAAGAGGTAAACTGGCATGGCTTGAAGACAATATTTAGCCAAGACATTTCTAATGGGAATATTTAGAGGGTGAAGGATCCATCTTGATAACCTGCTTTTAAATATATCCAATAGGTCCTGCCACGAGACATTCTTTATGGTACCAACCCCAAGGTGTTAACACCCAAAAATGGTTAACTACCTCATCTACCTCACTACATGGCTCATTTGTCCATTTGCCTACCATATTTCCCTGAAAATCCCACTAAAAAGCCTCCAAAAGGCCTAAAATGCCTCTAAAAGGCCATAAAACCATCTAAAAAGCCTCCAAAAGGCCAAAAAACCCATTTTTCCTCCAAAAATGTCCAAAATTCCTCTAAAAATAGCAAAAATCCCCAAAAGGGAAGAAAAAATATAAAATAATGAGGAAAGGAGGAAAAAACCCTAAACAAGCCGCCCTAAACCATATGGTTTCCAAAACCATGGGCCAGCATTCCACCACTAAAAAACTATAAATAAGTGGTGGAGACCCCTCATTTCAACATCCACAGTCATAAGCATCCTGCCTTTGCCGAAATTTTTCTCGAAATCCTAGCTTACCATCAAGCTACTTTCACCATTGAGAACTCTTTTTGGCCCATTTCCACCACCGGAGAAGGAAAGGAAGCAGCTTGGAGCTCGAAGCCACCGACATCGGACCAGCGCAACAGACTCCACCAAACCTCCTCATCGGAGGTAATATCAATAAAATCACCATTATACATTTCTTTACTGTTTTTACTTCATGTTATTTACTTTTTACTGCTTTAGCTTAGTCTTTGTTTCAGTTTATTTTTCTTTACATTATTGAACTGCTACTAAGGATTCCAGATTCCTTAGTAGGTGCTCATCAGCACAAGCTAGGGTGAAAACCCTAGCTACAGTTTTGGCGACTCCGCTGTCTTTTTTAAGTTATTTTTCCGTACTGTACTTTCGGCTGTCGTTTTTAGCCGCCGGAAACCGCGTTTTTTCCTTCCGCAGCCGCGGCCTGACCGCGCATTTCAGGCCCGAACCCGCGACCAGCCCGTCGCTGTCAGCCTTTTTTCCTGCGCCCCGACTGCGTTTTTTCCGCCCGCAGTCGCGATCCGACCGCGCCTGTTCATTACACAGGCGCGCTCCGACCGCCGTTGTCAGCCCGAAACCCACGACCTAGACCGCGCCTGTTTCCTTCAAACCCGCGATCTGCGCGCGACTGTTGCCTTCCAACCCACGGTCCGACCGCGCGAGTCCGCCCCATACCCGCGGTCCGCGAACTGTTTTTTGACTTTGTTTTCGCGCCGAAACCCAGCCTCTTTGCTTCCATTTTTCCTGCACTCGCACAGCCACCTGTACCACTTGCAGACCTGCAACCATTTCTGTCCCTTGTTTACAGCATTGTTTAAATTTTTAGCATTATTTATTTCAAAAAAAAAAAAAAAAATTTGCATGGTAAAAGTTTTTTCAGTTTTTTCATACATTGCTATTGTTATTGAG
>LPNX010240578.1:95902-184094 GCA_001517045.1 Pseudotsuga menziesii
TCTGCCGAAATTTTTCTCGAAATCCTAGCTTACCATCAAGCTACTTTCACCATTGAGAACTCTTTTTGGCCCATTTCCACCACCGGAGAAGGAAAGGAAGCAGCTTGGAGCTCAAAGCCACCGAAATCGAACCAGCGCAACAGACTCCACCAAACCTCCTCATCGGAGGTAATATCAATAAAATCACCATTATACATTTCTTTACTATTTTTACTTCATGTTATTTACTTTTTACTGCTTTAGCTTAGTCTTTGTTTCAGTTTATTTTTGTTTACATTATTGAACTGCTACTAAGGATTCCAGATTCCTTAGTAGGTGCTCATCAGCACAAGCTAGGGTGAAAACCCTAGCTACACAAGGGGAACCCCCAAATACTTGAAAGGGGAGCTCCCTTTAGTAAATCCCAGAGTCCTAGAAAACAATGTTCTTCTTGACTATAGGAGTTGTATTAAGGAATAAGACCTATGATTTATCTGCATTGAATGTGAGCCCTGAAGATTTGCAAAAAATTTAAGACTCCTTTTAAAATCTCGGGCCTCTAGGACTAAAGGGTGCCCCATTAGCATCGTGTCATCCACAAATTGTTGGTGTGTTTGTTTATCCATTAGCTTGTGGATATTAATCCCACATATCTCTTCTTCTCTACCATTCAAATGAAGAGGAAAGGAGAGAGGGAATCCCCTTGTCTAATTCCTCGAGAAGGATGGAAGAGTCTAGTCGAGGAGCCATTCAACATAATAGAAAAAAAGGGGGTAGTCACCAGACTCGTGACCCGCTCCACCCATTCCATTCCAAATCCAAAGGCTTCCAACATATTTTCCATATACTACCAACTTAATTTGTCATAGGATTTTGCGATATACAGCTTCAACAACATACCTGGTCTATTGGTAACCTTTAGGGAATGGATAGTTTCGTGAATTGAGATAATCCCATCCAAGATATGCCTCCCCTCCATAAAAAATGATTGTACTGGGCTAATTAAGTTGGGGAGGATGGGATTTAATCTATTCGATACCACGTCCTTTAGGATAATTTTGTAAATGACATTACATAGGGAAATAGGTCTAAACTTACCTAGGGTATCATCTTCTTCCCCTTTCGGAATCAAGGTCAAGAAAGTGGCATTAAAGGCCTTGATAACTCTGTGCTTACACCTCAATTCTTCCACTATTTCGAGGACCTCTTCCTTAATCAAGTCCAAAAATAAGTGAAAGAAGTTGGTGGTGAAGCCATCCGATCTTGGAGCTTTCCCCAAAGCCATGTGGTTTACCGCTTCCTCCACCTCCTGCATGGATATTGGTTTAACCATCATCTAATTATTCTCTCTCGTAATCACCCTAGGAATAAGTTTGGTGATCCTCGCTATGTGCTACCTTCTATCACCCCTATCTTAAGTCATTATATCCTCAAAATGATGGACCAATTGTTCCTCGATTTCTCCCCTGGAGTCCACCTGGTTGCCATCAGCTTTTATAATCTTGTGAATTTTCGATCTGTGTCTATTATGGATGACCAATTTATGGAAGAATTTGGTATTCTTATCTACCTCCTTCCATTAGAGAGAATTTGAGGTCAAAAATGGGCCTCAAAAGGACCAAAATGTACTATAAAATTCAACCAATTACATTCTAGTATATGACATCATCCCCCATGGTTGAGGTGGCAATGCATGAGTTAAGAATGCCTATTTGTCACATTTTCTATGGTGGATGAAAATCCATAGTTAACCAAGGTAGTGGTACAAGTACTTTTAAGTCATAAAGTGAAGTACTCACAATAAAAGTCATTTCACACTTTCTCATAAAATAATATTAATTTTATTTTCAAGTAAAGTACTCACAATTCACTTTCTCATAAAATAATATTATAAGTAAAGTACTCATTATTCATAAAAAATGTCTTTTCACATTTTTTTATAAAATAATATATTGTCATTTTCATGTTTTTTAATTTTAAATTATATATTCACTCAATTGTATTTAATATCATAATGTCAAACTAATATATATAAAATTTTGTACTTTTAAAATAAATTAAATTCATGAATGATATTTATATGTAAAAAATATGTTAGTTATGCATATAAATTAAATTCATTTTTGTTTAATTTTATTTATAAGTTCAAGACAAATAAATGTTGAAGGACAATAAATTTTTGGGAATTTACAATGAATCTTAGTCACATCATTCTAGAGTTATTTTATTAATTTTATTTATAGTCAATTTAGAAAAGTAACTCAACCATGGTTATTTATATTATGCATAAAAAGTAGTGTAGGAGGTGAGTTGTCATATATACCTACCCCATAAAACCCCTAACTCATAATATTTTAATATATCTTATATTTTTGTAGTACATCTCTTAGGAGGCCCATTTTTGACCTCAAATTCTCTCTAATGAACCATTGATTCTTAGACATCTGTTTCCAGAATATTTCCTCTTGCTTTTGCCTCGCTTCCAGCTGGTTTATCAGATTTTTTTCATTATGTTTCATGCCATACCTTTCTGGTGTATATGCTCAATGTCCCCAATCAACCTCCTCTTATCTTCAAAAAAATTCTCAAAGTCCTCCTTATTCCACGTGCAAATTTTGGCTTTAAGGGCATTTAGATTTTGCTGGAAGCGGTACATTCTGGTGCCTACATGGGGCACCGATTCTCGCCACCACTGTTCTACCAAATCCTTAAATTATTTCTGGTCCAACTAGAATTGTTGAAACCTAAAATGTTTGCTCAAAATGGCATTTGACCAATCCCATTGGGCCAATTCTTTGAGTCGGCCACCAGAAGGATACTAGAATTAATTTCACCCATTCCACACACAATGTTCTCCGTAACCAAAAATATATCAATTCTAGAAGCAAAAATTTAAACCCCCTCACGCTTATTGTTCAAGGTAAACCAACCATCTCCCATTTCGAGGTCAATGAGTGGACTGTGAGCCAGTAGATCTCTAAATGCTTCTTGAAAACTATCCAGGACACGTCTTCCACCCTTCTTCTCCTTGAGATAGGTTATCAGGTTAAAATATCCTCCTATGATCTAGGATCCTTCACTATCTAGACCCTTAATCTAGTTCATAATATTTAGAAAGGCTCGCTTCTGAGGGAAAGAACTTAGACCATAAACATTCACCAGGGTGCCTTTATCCCTTGACTTGAAATTGGACATTAGAGAAAACTGATTGGCTCGCCACTCCATGAGGTCAATGGATTTTGGCTACCACATAATAGATAAAACTCATGCCATTCTTACTGTGCCAGTCTCCATAACCCTAATTCCTTTCGAAATATTCTTCCCAAACTTCTCCATTACTTATGAACTACACTTTGTTTCTTGTAAAAAAAGAACATCTGGCCTCTCCTGTTTGACCTTCCTAGCTAAGCTCTTTATTTTCCTGGAATGGTTGCATCCCCTAATGTTCTAGGAAACTATATTCATTGACTAACCTTATTTAATTCTAATAAAGTCTCCCTTATCGTCAGGTACTGACCTGATTCTATAAGCTTTACTCCTACCTATGCAATCCATTGCTTGTTTTTCTTTCTTCCTCTTTTCAGCTCCTCCTCCAAAGATTTTCGTTTTCTTCCTTTCTCAGGGTGTGAAGCAATCCCCAATTTCTGGTACGCTTTGGTTCTAATGATGGATTCCTGGATCAGTTCCAGTTGTATTCAAGAGACATACCCATGACCTTTCTTGTTGCATTCCTTTTCAATCTCATCTAGATCTAGTTCACCCAGTTCCATTTCTTCCATTCCATCTTCATCATCACCTGAATCTGGACCTCCTTTTCTTCACCGCTTCCTTTCTCTAACCTCTCTCCTTCATTTTTCTTCGTTGGTTTCTCTGCCTTATTCCTCTCCTCCTCATAATCCTCCTCCTTCTCCTCC
This sequence comes from Pseudotsuga menziesii, assembly GCA_001517045.1. NCBI lineage: Eukaryota > Viridiplantae > Streptophyta > Pinopsida > Pinales > Pinaceae > Pseudotsuga > Pseudotsuga menziesii. Next base: position 99,796 of record LPNX010240578.1, read on the forward strand.
ATGAAATGAAATGGTTATTGCTTATAGTCGTCTTCCCCTGATTTTACTTCCTTGATTTTGATAACCCTCATGTCTTGTTCTTTCATCTACTTTTAACCTGAGTAAACCCTTATCCATCTAGCTCACACTCCTTGGGAGGATTAGAATTGGCGGGTACTTGGATCAGCTTCGGACAATTTTTCCCAAAATGGCCATATTCATGGCATTGTGTGCATCTAAATGGGATTTGTTCATAGTCAATCGGCTGAACCCATTCTTCATCATCCCAGTTCAGGTTGATTTCCTCTGGAAGATATTTCGATAGATCCATGTAGACACAGATACGGGAAAAATTCGTGTACCTCTGTTGTTTGGTCTGCTCTGCAACCTTACCAAATTCTCGTATCGAGTTACCAATGTCTTGCAAAATTTCCTGAACCCAATACTCATATGGAAGGGAAAACAAATGGATCCATACTGTAGCCATCGTCATATCCTCTGTTTCCAGGTTGAATCTTTCTTTCCATGGTCTTAGATACAACCATGCTGAGAATAAAAAATAAGGTTCCCCCTCAAGATACCTGTCCCGATCTTCCTAGTTAAAGAATATGATAGTAAAGAAACCCTTAGACCCTAAATGGAGATCATAATGGCCTTTAGGGTTCCATGTGCTCTTGATCTACCGGACTAGATCTATCTCTCTAGGCCAAACCCCCACAAATTCTCCAATGAGGGTGTTCTCCCTCCATAGCTCAACCTTTCCCCTAATATTGTCAAATCTAATCTGAATGGCAAGGATGGATTGGGCTTTTGGGAGGCAATCTCCCGGGCCCGATCTCCTACCCTTACCTTCCCCATCCCCACCGACTTCGTTGATCCCGCTTACATCATCCTTCCCCACTAGAAACTGGCTCTAAAGAGCCAACGTCACCATATTTAGCAGAGGGGGTATTGCAAACCCCGCCCCGTGATCTCTCTCCACCAGAATCTGCACTTTATTTTCCCTCCTCTTTTCAATAATGATAAGCTCCTCAAGACCCAAGTATAGAATTTCATGTTAAAACGAAAACAAGTTTCTAAAAAATTCCAGGTTTGGTGGTGCCTTTTTCTACAGTAATACGCATCAATGTGTGTGATACAATAATATACAGTAGTGTGTTTATGTCTACATGATGCATCATTTTGGCTTATGAAAAACTATAGAAAAGCCTCAATTTGATATTCTTGTATTTTTTTGTTAAAAGAAATGTGCTTTACCATAATAACCACATTAATACATCTATAATGTATAATGTGTACCATGAAACTAAAAAACGTTTTTTTAATGAAAAGGATAAGGATTGCAATCCAAGGAAATGAGGTGCTCCAATCCATTAAGATATTATTTTCATAAAAAAACTATTGAATCAAACAAACACCCTGATAAATAAATACCCCAATCCCTAAGAAAACAAATTTATAAAAATAAGAATTAAAAACCTATTGTTATGGTTTGTAGCAAAAAAATTAGAGGGAAGCAACAACAAAGGTCGAGTTTGCAACAACAAAAAACTAGAGGGAAGTAACAAAAAAACTAGGGTTCGTAGCATTAAAGATGAGTCTCAAAACCTTCTATTTTGTGAAATTAATTGTAAATAAGAAAAGGTATAAATAATGTTTTCAAGGAAGTTGTGAATCTACGGAGGGAAAATTTATTGAGATGAAGATAATGAAGTTACACACCTAAAATTTTCCCTTTGAATATTTCTATGCAACCCATGGTGATTCCCCATGAATTATAATCTTGGAAAGATATGTCCATTCCAAACTCTTTCTTTCTAAAAGTCTCTTGAAAATATCTTCCCTCTAAATTTTCGCAAAATATTGGAGCAGGGTTTTATTTAACTCACTTTTACAAAATGGAATTCCTACTCTTTTTTTGGTTTCCTTTTTCAACACATGACCAAAAAATGCATTATATTTTACTCTTAAATGTTTTTTCTACATGGTGTGTCCTTCAGTATTTTTATTTAACAAAAACATACACTGAATATATTTATAAAAGAGAGATAGAGTGGTGTAGCCTTAGTATACAACTTGTAAGTACAAAAATAAAAATAAAAAAGGTTCCAAAATGGCCATATAAGAGGTCCCAGTCCAAAATGTTTTCTTCCAAGTTCCCAACTCTAGATAATGTATTTATAAAAAATATCCTACGATTAGAATACTGGTGAATAAACCACCCTAATAGTATTATATGTTTACAAATCAATAACTAACAAGAAATTTGGGACAATCCATGTTGTCCAGGTAGCCTTTGACATGCCATAGATGCAGGTAGGATGGATTTTCATGTCCTTTGTGCTCTCTATTATGCTCCACTATGTCTTCTTGTATTTATTCCAACTGGGGTGTGCAAATTGAAGCTTTGTGTAACTCCTCGAATCATGGCATTTGTTCCATTTCCAAATAGTGAATTATATGGTCAAGAAATATATTTTAGAAAATATGGAAATGTAAACCTCTACAAATTGTACTTTGTGGAGTTTTTTCTTAATGAATATTTTAGCATAGATTTTTTCATTGATGTGCAAAAAATTTAAGTGAATATAATATAAATAGATGCATTTATTACTTAAAAATGGTATTCTAAATTCTATTTGAAGTTAACATGTTACATGCTTCCCACACTTCCTTTTAAGAATGCAAACACCTATTAAATTTAGTTTTCTCTCAAATGTAGGGGGAATGTGTTAATATCAAATGGTTAATTGTTTGAAATCCTCACTCCATATCGTCCCAAGTCCACCAATTTCTCCCTTTCTCTTTGGAATAAGTCTAGATTTCATTTATATTTTGATTATTTGATTGAATATCTACTACCTTTTCATTTCAAATTGAATAACTATTCATTGATTTTTTACGATCTTGACTTGGGATGAAGTTTAAATGCACATTATGTTACACCACTCCAACCTATACAAAAACATTTCAATCTCTTATTTGTATCAAGATACCATAGGTATATGGTATATGAAAATGTATAGCCACTTTACCCCATCAATTGCAGCATCCCATCCTCTACTAACCATCCTAGTTCAATGGTATTTCACCATGAACTGGAACTCTATTATGAAACCCCAACTATATATGATTTTTAAAAATGTAAAGGGTTGATTGTGAACCCTTAAAGTGTCATATTGTTCCATTATTTTAAAGATTAATACCCTAAGTTGATGGTATGATTCCTCCCATTGCTATCAAGGACATATAAGATATATATAAAATACATAGGAAATATTCCATATGCTCCTTTTTTGAAAAGTGGGAAGCCATACCAACCATTTTTCATTCAAAATTGTCCAACCTTTCTCCTTATGTTGAGTCATTTAATATTTATAGTGAGGCGAATAATGATATGAATAATTGTATAAGCATCTCTACTAAGGGGTCAAAATCTATATGATCCGATAACAATAATGTCGAAGTACACAACAAGGATGGATCAATTGTTAGAATGTAGCAAGGATGTCTCTCTTCTTGTCCAAATACAAAATAAATACCAAACTTGTTACAATATAACTTTTTATTTCTCTTGGATACCTTCCCTAGTTCTGCCTAAATTATATTTTTGTGGTAATATTTGCATGATTTCCAAGTCTAAAATAGGTTCTATAAATCAGTTGGATTGTTTATCCTTTCACATGTTTTTAGTCCTATTGAACAATCAATATCAATTTTTCCATTTTATAGCTATATTTATAGTTAGCGTGATTATACATGGATATTGTTAAATAAGAACATGGAAATTCCATGTATTTTTGTGCATGAATGATTATGCTTCTAGAAATGTAAACAAGAATAACTTGGTATATAATGATGGAATTCCACACACTTGTAGCCACATTACAAGGTTCATAAATATCTATAGATGCTCATTGTTCAGTGCAAATTGTTTGTTTAAGAAAACTCCAATGAGAAAGAGTTCTCTATGAAAAGGAAGTCATCAAGATTTATTTTTTGCATGTAATATCTAACGTGTTACTAGTAAATTAGGATTTTTTGTAGGCCACTTTCTACTCGTCAAAATATATTTCATTGGGACTACATTTAAATGTCCCTTTTGGGTATACAAACAACATCATTAAATAATTGTAGTTTTGGATATTCAACGGAATTAATGTAAATTCCTTAATTAATTCAACATTTGTTTTTGAAGTGGTTAGTTACATATGCAATGGAAAAAACTTACATGGTTCAAATAAATGTTTGGTTTGATGTGTTAACTTACTAAATACATTTTGTTTACTAATATCATTGTTTATGTTCAATATATTTTCAATCAAGATTTGGATGAAGAGTGGCATGTCTATCATCTACTATTTCGCCCCACTATGATGTCAACTCAAGAGAAGGATAGTAATTAAGCACAACTTGGATGGGAATCATACAAAGCATAGTCAAATAAACCATGTATTCAATTTTGATTATGCCTTAAGTTGCCAATTCAAAAATCTACAGTAGCATTAATTCTTCAAAATTTGGGGAGGAAAATAAGGATAGAAAAGTTGGAAAGAATGATTTCTTATGGGATACCCATGCCTTGGAGGGAATGTTTTTAAATACAACCCAACAAGTTGATCTTGGGAATGATGCTAATATTGCTAACAACTTATTTAAAATCATTGGATATACTTCCACCACCCCTCTCTTTGGATACAGGTCAAGGTATACTGACTAAGGGAAACCATGTTACTTTACAACTTCAAAGCATTGTATGGTGTGTTAGACATGTGTTTTTTGGTACTAATGAGGTAAAAACCATTAACACCCTTGTATTTGAGCAATTATTGTCATACAATAATAAATATAAAATGAGGATTTATATGTTCTTAACAACAATGTACATTTATATTTGTCACCAATTGCAACTTATTAAATATAAGGAATTTCCAATTAATAACTTCCTCCTCAACAATTGTGAAGAGGCAAAGCAACTATTGAGGTATTGAGGTGGGCATGACGAATATCATAAATTAAAAAAGGGCAAAAGTGGTCCTCCTTATATATTGAGGTGCATGACTATAGTCCCAAGGATTACCAAGGATTCAAAGGATCTTTCATTTTAGAAAATTATTCATGTGTCAGGTTGGGCATGGATCACACTTAAGTGGTCCAATATCTATGTGGATCAAATCATATTCAATAGCCTTGAATCATATAGAGGATACGTGGCTTGATAAATCCAAGAATGGAGAAGAATCCTTTGATAGATCATAACCATGGATGGAGTTAAACCATTTCCACCCAAAAAATGAACTCTTATGTATGGTCAATTGTTGTGATCAATACAGTATTCACCCATAGTTGTCTATGAAGAATTGTGTTCACTCTTATAGTTACTCATAGAATACGAGTGAATATAAGTGATCTATGCCTCCAACCATTAATTGATGACTTCAATGAATTAAGGGAATTTCTGTAAGTATATGAAGTATCAAAATCCATCCTGACAGAGTTGTATTTTACATTGTATGGAATATGTCACTACTACAATACAGGGGTGTAGAGTTCCTTATTTGTGTCACCATATCCCATTTTCCAATTTCCAAAAATATTGTTGGTGCACATCGAGATTTTGCAACCTAAATTTGCATTGAATTTACGGAAATGGAAATATTCAAACATATATATTTATGTTTTATGTCATCCATTTTCCAATTAGCATCATAGTTTATCATATTGCCATCATTTTAGTGTCGATCAAAATTGTAGTGCGTCGTGGGATTTATCTTGGTGTGTAATTACATCAAATTAGCGTCTCATATATAAAATATATGGTATTGTATCAACATAATAATATTATATTCTATAAAAAACTATATGTCTTAATACTGTTGTTGTATATTCATACAATTCCAATGTCATTCTTCTCTGGATTTCCAACTTATGATGGTACAAGACTATAGTATGCAAAACCATGTAAGGAATCATATGACCACCATGAAGGAATGACAAAACCTAATGTGAAGAGTCATAAGGTAACTGTGAAGGGAACAATATAGAACAATAGGTTGCAAACGTATATTTCTTTTTTTATGAAAGCATACACCCTCCTTGAAACCCATATCTTCTCTTCAAAGTTAGGGTAATACACTACACTTAGAGAAAAAACCTCATCATCCATGTTATTTCCATCCAACAACATGTCGTCTACATACAAAATTACATACATAAAGTAATCACCAAATTTCTTGGTCTACACATAGTGATAAACCTGAATTCTCACAAAACCCAGGTGGTGGATATACATATCAAACTTCTGGTACCACATCCTAGGTGACTACTTTAAACCATATAATGACTTCTTGAGCTTGTAGACAATCTCTTTTTCCCGTTTCACTATGAATCTTTCAAGTTGCTTCAATTAAATTCATTCTTTAAGATCACCATGGAAAAATTTTGTATTCACATCCCTCTGTTATGTTTCAATATCAAATGTTGTATCTAAATACCTTGAATACCCTTATGGAAGTTAATTTTGCAATAAGAGAAAATATCTCACCAATTCAACTCCCTCGACTTGGGAATATCCCTTTGCTACTAGTTGAGCCTTGTACTTCTTGACCTAGCCTATTGTGTTCAACTTTTTATTCAACACTCACTTAGTTACAACGGGTTTCCTTCCATTTGTTAATGCAACCAGATACCACGTTTCATTCTTTTGTGAGGTCTCCATTTCTTCTTCCATGACCTGTTTCAAGAGTTTACCCTATTTCAAGTTGCTTACTTATGTTCACAACCTAGGATCCTCTTCTATAATATTTAATTCAAAAGCATCAAATTAATATGGTGTATTGTACCTTTCAGGTTGTATCTTTGCTTGGCCAGGCCTCCTGGTGACCAAATTTTGTTGTTCCACCTTTTTGTCGGATTCAGTCGACTCATTTGAATCATGTATTTTAGTGTTCCAATTGAACTCTAGATATTTTGGTTCCTTTTCTCTTTTATCCTCTTCAATCTTGGAAATACCATTGAATTTTATAAAAATCACATATCTATTACAAATTTTCTTCCTTATGACTGCATTCCACAACTTATTCCCTTTCACTCCATATTTTCACCCGATGAAGATGCATTTCTCATACTTGTTGTCAAGTTTTATTATTATTATTATATTTGGATACATGCACAAAGGCATCACACCCAAAGACTCTGAGATGTGAAAAGGAGGGATTTTTCCTAGTCCATTCCTCATATGGACTCTTGTCAACCAAATCCATCAACTATTCACCAAGTAACATGTTGTGTCAAATGCCTCTAACCAGAATTCATGTGCAATACCTACACTAGTAGACATGATCCTTGTTTTTTTCTATTAGAAATTTATTCATTCTTTCAACAACTCCGTTCATTTGAGGCATGTATGGATTTGTGTTTTCTTGAGCTATATCATGCTATCTACAGAATTAGTTGAACCCCTTACTATAGAATTATCCTCCATTATCAATTTTCAGCATCTTGATATGATTTTCTACAAGAGATTTAAAATCTTGGAATATTTCAAAAACCTCAGATTTATTCCTCAAAAAATACAACCATGTCATTGTGGAGAAATCTGATATGAAAGAGACATAATACTAGGAACCTCTTGGTGAATGGACTAGTACTAGTCTAAACACCAATATTTATTAACTATAGTATTTCATTGGCCCTTGTGGCCCTATATGGGAAGCTTACATGAATATGTTTACCATAAATACAATGTTCACATAAGTCTACTTCTAAAGTAAAATAAAGGATTCCTTTGAACATACCTTTGTTGTGCATAACACAAAGACCTTTCTCACCAATGTGTTCCATTCAATGATGCCATAACATGGTCAAGTCGACTAAACAATAAGATATGATATTGGATTCAAGAAAGACTATAATTACACATCTATTGGTATTTGTTCTTCCCAATATCTTTTACATTGTTCTAGTATGGAATCCTCTTGTTAATACCATCGCTCCTCGCACAATTTTCAACAAAATTTTCAATACAAACTGCACACTTGCATTTCCTATATTGCTTACATATCAGATTTCAATTCAAACCTAGAATATGCAACACCCCTAGAAGAGTTCATATCCTTCCACTTTCAGTATTAGTCGAACTTTACCTCGTCCGATAATATTGGTTAGTGAATCATCATCTTAGAATAACATCACCACCATCATATTTCTCATATTCACAGAGCCACTCTATGTGTGGTGTCATATGATATGATACACCAAAGTTGATCGACTAAGAGTCATGATCTAACTATGTACTTGTCAAGGCCAAATACACGTCCCTATTCTCTTTAGTTGAAGGATTACCTTCATTCGACTATGCTTCCTCATATCCTTTTCTCTTCTTGACTCCCGCTAACTTATAATATTGCTACATTGCGAGCATTTTCTCGTCGTCAGTCCAAGGGATTTAGATCTGGTCTTATATCTACCCTTCAACTTTGATTTTCTACCCAAGTTTTCACCTTTTCAATATGGAGACAACCAAGAAATGGATAGAGATGTCCAATGAGATGCATAAGAAAATAAAATACAATAGTTACAAAATGCACTTTCTTGTGTAGTGCTCCTTCAAGAATTACATCATCTATGGCCTATAAGGCACACAAACACATGGTTGGAGTAGATTTATAAAATGTGTGAAAACAAGACAAATAATGAAAATACATTAATATATAATATATATTACTTATATTTAAATTATAAACACTTATATATTCCTAAAAGTGTAATATTATCTATTGATTTTAATATATAATTTTCATTATTGAATTTACAAACACAATGTGCAATAAGGATGTATGTGTTACATTTTGATCGTTTAAGCTAGCATTATATTAGGATCTTTAACTGAGAGAATAACAAGCACACCAATCAAACATAAGAGACAATGAACACAATGTTTTTCCTCAGGGAAACCATAAAGGAGAAAACCCCACAACTTCCTCAGAGATAGAATTAGCACCAAAAGAAAAACCCCCAAAAAAGTAAGATGATCTCTTGACAGTAGTAGTCTCTCTCTCTCTTGTCCCAGCAACTTATTCTCTCTCATTTATGTGCTACAATTGAGTGTGAGTGAATGTGTGATAAATAGAGAGGTTCACTCTCTATTTATACTAATTCCTGACTTGACAATAACTCACTAGGGATGGCTTCTCTAGGAGAGTCTAATAACCCTAGGGCCCCACGAATGCGGGGACTTTAACCCTTAATCAATAGGAGAGTTACCCAAAATGACTTGACATGACTTGTTTACAATATTGAATCTCCTGATAGGAACATCGAGGCATGACATGAATCAAATACATTACAGACACTTCCTGGAATAAACATCGGGGTACAATACATAAGATATATAGATGAATACATTTTGAAGTTACAAATACATCAACACTCCCTCTTAACTAGGAAGGTATTCTCTCAACACAAATTTTTAGCACTTGTCTTCTTCTCTGTATCAACTGGATCATCATCGAGTTCTTGTCATCTTCATCTTCAAGTCATCTTCATCTTCAAGTTATATTCATCTTCAAGTCATCTTCATCATTGGATCTGGATCATTATCGGAACATCCTCACTGGATCTGGATCATGACTTGATCTGGATCATTACTGCTGGATCATCATCACTGGATCATCATCACGAGTGCTATCTCATGATTCTTCTCATCACAAGAAGTTCTACAGAGCCAACCCTTTTTCATGCTGGTTGTAGGCCTATCCTCCATGTAGGTCTTATTCAACGCTTATATCTGACACTAAATTAGAATTGCTCGCCGAGCACTTACATATGACCATGAGAGGAACACATCCAACACCATGTCACAAAGGCATGTCCAACACTCACATCTGACCATGGGAGGAACACATCCAAGAACCATGTTAGAAAGGCCCAGCACTTACATTCACCAGCATGATAGGACACACCTGCTATCATCTATGAAAAGGCACAACACTCAGAACCATTAGCATGATATGACACACCTACTATCATCTGTGTAAAGGATCAGCACTCACATCCACCAGCATGGTAGGACACACCTACTACCATCTGTGGAAAGGCACATCACCCACATCCACCAGCATGGTAGGACACACCTACTGCCATCTATGGAAAGGCATAGCACTTACAATCACCAGCGTGGTAGGACACACCTACTACCATATATGAAAATTTAGAGCCCTCGCATCCACCAGCATGATAGGACACACCTACTATCATCTGTGGAAAGGAACAGCACTTACAATCACCAGCATGGTAGGACACACCTACTACCATCTGTGAAAAGGAACAACACTTACATCTGATCATGTGGCAACAAATCCCACAGTCACATCAGAATGGCTCTCATCCCCAGGCTGAGGATTCCTGGTAACTGACCAGGTGCCTCCATTCTCCTAGAGAATGTCCTTCAGCACTTATATCTGATCATGTGGGAACACATCCCGCAATCACATCAGAATGGCCCTGCACATTAGAGGAAATTTCAATTTAAAATGGGCCTTCCAAAAATAATACAAATTCCATGTCATCATGTATTATCCAATCAAAATTATTTAAAATTAATAAAGGGAGCACCTCTTAAACAAATTTTTAATATAAATTTGGGGATAGGTATCATAAAAAAAAACTACTTTTTTTGTTCGTATTTTCGACATATCTCCCTGTGTTATAACTCAAATTTCGATTGGGAGAGCTCGTTGGATGTGGAATTAAATTTCACATCCAACAAGTACCCACTCGACATACTTTTTATGGGACCCTCTACCCCAAAAACAACAAATACCTGAAAAAACATGATGATGATGTCATCATCATGTTTTTTCAGGTATTTCTTGTTTTGGGGGTAGTGGGGCCTGTCAAAAGTATGTCGAGTGGGTACTTGTTGGATGCGGAATTTAATTTCACATCCAACAAGATCTCCCAATTAAAATTTGAGTAAAAACACAGGGAGATATGTCGAAAACACGAACAAAAAAGTAGTTTTTTTCTTTTCTTCCTCCAAAATTAATAAATATTATTTTAACTATTATTTTATTAATTTTCTTTAGGAGGCCCATTTTGAGTTGAAATTTCCTCTAATGCTTATATCTAATCATGTGAGAACAAACCCCACAGTCATATCAGAATGGCCCTAAGCTCTAGGCTAAGTATTCTTGGTAATTGATGAGGTGCCTCCATTCAGTGCTTATATCTGATCATGTAGGAACCAATCCTATAGTCACATTAGAATGGCTCAGCACTCATATCTGACATGGAAGGAACCAATCCTCTCACCATGACAGAATGGCTCAACCCTTACATCTGACCATGGAAGGAACCAATCCTCTCACCATGTCAGAATGGCTCACGGACTCATCACTTCCCCTTGGAGGGAACCTTGATCTGGATAACACCAAGCTTCTTCTTGAAGTATTCAAACTTCACTCTGGCCAATGGCTTATTCAAGACATCATCTATCCATTCATCTATTGCAATATACTGGAGCTTCACTACTCCTCTCTACACCATATCCTTGATATAGTGATACTTGATCTCGATATGCTTCGACTTGTCATGGAACACCTGGTTCTCCGACAACTTCACACAACTCTGGTTGTCGCAATATATGCAAGTAGCATCCAATTGGAGATCAAATAAATCAGATAATAGCTTCCTCAACCATATTGCCTCACAACTAGCTAAATAAGTTGTGACATACTCTGCTTCAGCTATACTCAATGCCACGCAAGACTGTTTCCTGCTAAACCAAGAGATCACACTTGATCCCATACTGAAGCAGCACCCTGAAGTGCTCTTCCTGTTGATGGCACTACCTGCCCAATTTGAATCAACATAACCCTCTAGGTTAATCTTCTGATTCACCTCATACTTGAGCCCATAATCAATTGTACCCCTCAGGTACCTCAGAATATGCTTTGCAGCAATCAAGTGAACATGTCTCAGATCTGTCAGGAACTGGCTCAAGGTGTTCAAAACAAAGCAAATATCTGGTCTCGTATTCGTCAGGTGCATCAAGGACCCAATTATCTGATGATACATCATAGCATCAACCGATTCTGATGAAGCATCGCTCAATAGCTTCAGGTTCGATGCCATAGGTGTGGTCATGGCCTTGTAGTCAATCATCCCGAACCTCTTTAGGATCTCTACCGTATACTTCCCTTGTCCCAGGGAAATTCCATCTGCATTCTGCCACACATCCATGCCTAGAAAATAGTGAATCATACCCAATTCCTTCATTTCGAACTCAGCAGCAAGCTTCCTCTTCGTATCAGAAATCAACCCATCCATACTTATCAAAAACAGATCATCTACATATAGTAGGAGTATCATTGGGTTACCATCTTCAACCTTGTAGTAAAGGTTGGAATCTGCTTTACTTTTGGTAAAGCCCAAACTGGATAGAAAGCTGTCAATTTTGCTGTACCCGCTTAATGAACTTGATGACATTGGACCACATACATCAGAGTGAATGATTTCCAAGATTCCTTTTGCCTTTCTCTCGCGACTTGGAAATGTCTTCTTTGTGTTCTTTCCTTTTGCACATCCTTTGCATACTCCATCATGGTTTTCCTGGATTTCTAGAAGACCTTCAACAACTTTTCTTGCAAGTGGTAGTGCTCTGTAATGCACATGTGCAAGACTTCTATGCCAAAGTTCATTTGGCTCTACTGTGTCATGGACCAAGGCTTATTCTAGATAGCCCTTCAATTTTTATAGACCTCCCTCTTGTACCCCAATCACTACTACATCATCAATAGTCTTTCCCTTTGGCCACATGAGAACTTGGCCATCTACAATTGCAACCCTCATGCCTTTTGCATTTAATGCAGATATAGAGAGGAGGTTATTCTTTAGTCCAGGTACAAACAATACATCCTTCATCGTCATAGAATTTCCAAAGTCTAGATTATAGGAGGATTCCCCACTATCTTTTATTGGATAATGGTAGTCATCTCCAAGTTTCACCTTGTGGGGTGATTCATGTTATGATAGTTTCAAAAAGGACTCTTTGAATCCTGTCATATGTTTGTAAGCCCCACTGTCTATAAGCCAATTGTCACTTCCATGTGTACTGTTTCCCGTGAGAGAGGAAATCAAGACATATTCTTCATCACTTGAAGAATCATCACTTTCTTATCTAATTCTCTTTGTGGAAGGTTCATCATCCTCTGCAGCATGAGCATGATGTCTTCTCTTGTTTCCCTTCTTCTTGTGAGAGACATTTTTGTTTCTAGGACATCCTCTAGCATAGTGTCCTTTCTCGTCACATGTGTAACATCTAATTCTAGACAGATATTTTCTATTGTTACTTTTATGGAAGTGCTTACCTTTGGGGTGATGAGAACTTCTTTTCTTGGAGTGTACTATGAGATATTGATCTTCACTTCTCATGTTTTCTTCTTGAGCTGCTATCCGAGATTCTTCTTGAGAGCATTCTTCCCATAGTCTACTGAACTTGACTAGCTTCTTTCTGGCACAGATCCCTTGAATAAAGGAGTCCCATGATCTAGGGAGACCATTCAAGGCAATCATTGCAATCTCTACATTCTCCATTTCTTCATCCACTGCTTCAAGTTGTTCTTTGATCTGAGAGACCCTTATGAAGTATGATTGTATGGTCTCCACATTCTGGATCTTCACATTCTTTAACTGGTTCCTCAAAGTCATCTTTCGGTTTATGTTATTTCCTTCAAACATTTTGGTTAGGGCATCAAACATAGCTTTAGGTGTCTTTAGGGAGGACACCTGTGGTATGAGGTGATCCTTGATTGAATCAACAATAATCCTCTTAGCCATGACCAACTTCTTTTTTTGTAAGGCCTTAGCCTCATCTCCCTATGGAACTAGAACCTCCTCATTGATGTAGGAGTCCAATAGGAGTCCAACTCATTTTCTTCCAGGACTAGGGAGATCCTATACTTATAGGCTCAAAAGTTATCAGCTCCCTCAATATTTTCATCAAGCTTGGTATGATGAGACATCTTAATTGAGAACCTCAAATGGGAATACAAAATATTTAGATCTTACCAAGTTAAGATGTTAGAAGTGGATCTGGAGCTGAATTTCTGCAGAGCTGGTTCAGGAGCAGATTAGGGTTTGAATTTCCTGAAGTTCTGTCCAACCAAAAACTTTTATCTTGATCTCTAAAATTCAATTTTGAGGAGGAGATCAATCCAACCCTAGGCTCACTCAAAAATTCCACTTATATGGAAAGCCCTAATTTCTGGCAGTAGTGTCGGGTCAAAAACTAAAAATGCTCAGAATCAGATTCTACTTCGACAGAAAGATGAGCGCTGGAGAGGAGAGTTAGTCCAACCTTCTTTTGCTAAAAATATCTGGAGAGAGATCCAAAAAATAGGAATCCCTAGTTTCTGTAGCTACACAGTGTCTTCTTTTCAGGTTAGCTCTGATACCATGTTAGATTTTTATCATTTAAGCTAGCATTATATTAGGATCTTTAACTAAGAGAATAACAAGCACAACAATCAAACATAAGAGACAATGAACACAATGTTTTTCCTCGTGGAAACCATAAATAAGAAAACCCCACAAATTCCTCAGAGATGGAATCAGCACCAAAAGAAAAACCCCAAAAACAGTAAGATGATCTCCCGACAGCAGTAGTCTGTCTCTCTCTTGTCCCAGCAACTTCTTCTCTCTCAGTTATGCGCTACAAATGAGTGTGAGTGAATGTGTGATAAATAGAGAGGCTCACTCTCTATTTAGACTAATTCCCAACTTGACAATAACTCACTAGGGCTGACTTCTCTAGGAGAGTCTAATAACCCTAGGGCTGCACAACTACAGGGACTTTAAACCTTGATCAATAGGAGGGTTACCCACAATGACTTGACATGACTTGTTTACATTATTGAATCTCTCGATAGGAACATTAGGGCATGACATGACTCAAATACATTACAGACACTTCCCAAATTAAACATCGGGGTACAATACATAAGATATACGGATGAATACATTCCTAAGTGACAAATATATCAACAGTGTGATCATTTTATCAGTGAAGAGTGTAGATTGTCATGAAAAAATATGTTATACTGGAGTGTTCTTTAGATTCCATCAAACAAGTTGTACAAGTTCAAGAGATGTAAAACCAATTGAAAGAAAACTTGACTAAGTTGGCAATGTTCATGAGATCACTGAATTGCACCTTAGGTCAATTAAATGTGTGATTTTTCAATGAAAATGGTTTGATATTTTTTATGTATTTGTTAATTGTAGTCTCAATATTAAATTACATGTTGTTGACATAGAGAATTGTCGACAACAAAAGTTGCATCATATTTGTTTCTAGAACAAGGCTACAAATAATCTCTCTTTTATGGACAAAATATCATGAATAAAGTTCATGGTTTTTTATTCCTTGTACACCTAGAGGAAAATAGGTTTTTTTAAAACTTCATATTGCAATCATTGCACAAGAAAGACGAGATACAAAATTTAATTTACATGGGTTTTTATACTCTTCTTTTTTTCATTTTTTTTATTATGTTATTTTACTTTTCACATACTTTTACTTATATTAAAAACAATGTCAAACAAAGTTACTCATTTATATGGAATATTAATATTTACATTCCCTATATATGTAAAAGTTTAATACAAAATACACAAACAATGTGTGTTTGGTTATTAGTCCCTGCCTTAAGGCTAGTAGGGATTCTAGTAATGGGCTTGTCATTTTTCTATTAGAATGGCACACAAATCAAAATATTTAATCCTAAGTTTTCATTGTGCATTGTTTTCTCAATCTATCATACGGCGAATTCATTTTATTGATCAATCAAAGCATTTGATCTCTTATTTGACCTCATCCCAAGGAAAAAACAAAGAACCACACTATTTTTCTAATGTTTTTAGGAATTGGAGATTCAAAATACCATGAAGTAGTTCAAATATTACATTAATTCTAGCATCAGTTTGCTAGCATTAATTGTTAGCATCATTTCCACCACCGTTCATCTTCATTGTTCTATCCACCACCTTGAAGAGATCATTGTTTTGTCCACTAACTTGATATTAACTACCTTCTAATTTTCCTTTGTCACCTTCTATTTATACCTTTGCATCCTTTATATCATTGCCTTTTATTGCCTCTCTAGGTTATATTGTTGCTACTACTCCAACGAATCGATCAACAACTAGTCCAATTCTCAAATAATCAAAAGGAGAATTATCATTCCAGATACTTTCTACGGAACAATTACTGGTACAAGTTCATCTATGAAATTATTGTAATGTCGAAATATTGTAACTAGGATTCCTACTATAAATCCTAATCTAGTTCTAATATGAAAAATATTTTCCACATAAAGAAATATAAATAGTAGAAACACTTTCTTGTAAGTTTTCTTTTGGTACTGTATTTTTGCTTGCTCTTGCACTTGCAATAGAATCCAAATTTTGAACCTCCTATGTCGACACCCTTGACTAGTATCAGTGTTCCTCCTAAACTTGGTGTTGGTGATTCCCTTTCTTACCTTCCGACTTTATATTCCTATGACTTTTCACTTTACAACATACTTAACCCTGGAGTCTTCACTCTATCTTCATTTGGAATTTTATGATGAGATATGTAATAAATTTAAATGTAAACTTTTCTATATGTTCTAAAACATCAAAACCATTAACCATGGACATGAATAACAATTGCAATGGAAAAAAACTATAATGTTTTGAATTGGTAGAAGTTTAATGTTTTGACAAATTAAAACCCTATTACCTAGCACAATATATGCATAACCCCTAATTATTTTTCTTATTTTACAAAAACAATCTATCTCAATACCTTAGCCTTTCGTGTTGGTGTTGAAACTCCACTTAGCTTTTCCTTTGAAACTTATGTTGCATCACCAATAAGAAAACAAGCAGCTTCAATAGAAACAAAGGGAACATCAATGTAACACACCCATGCATTACATAGCTACACAGATAATAATATGTAGCTAAAAGCACACATAAATTGCTACAAAGGATCTATAACCAATCTATAATACATAAGCATGTTACATGCCAGTAAACATAATTTCTTTCTTAAAGGCGAATGGAGTCTCTTATGATTCTCCACAATAGAAACTTATAAATTACTAGATTGGAATTACATGAAAATTAGTTTAAAATTATTTAAACAATTAATAATGAGCACCATTCAACTCACCATTCTGAAAGAATAGTTAAATATAGGTTAAATTTCTTAGTTATTGATTAAATTTAGTTAATTAGTTAATTAATTAACATAATAAATTAGTCCCGACGGTTATTATAGCCTTCCCGACTTAACCATACCTTATCGACATTTTTGATATCAGGAGTTGTATATCAGAACCACATAGCAGGTCAATAATGAAACAACCCCGATATTCCCACCCCGACGTCTGAATCTTGAGTTACCCAATGTTAGCCTTTCAAGTTACCTGATGTTGGCACGTCAAACCTCGGAAGTCGACACTGGATGAACAAAAAATTATCAATAAACCTTCTGATGCCTACATTAATGTTGCCACCATGGCATTGTAAGTTCAATAATTCAAATGCACTGGTCACTATCACCCTCTGAATCAGAAATCAGAAATTGGAATGCAGCCACAACTTCATAAGGAAACCACAAGGCAACCCCCGATTCCAATGTTGATACCTCGATGTTGGCACCGATACTTCGACAAAGGAAACTCATGATTTATCTTCTAATTTAAGGGTTTAACACTTATCCATTTTAAGAAACCGAATAAGGCATGTTCTTAGTCTGAAACTCAAAGCGATTTCTTCCTTAACTCAGCCTCAAAATATCAAATGTTTTAGGCACAAATGCAAGCTTCATATATTCATTCCATTTCTTTTAACAACTGTAAACTGTAACAATTTTTAGAGAAGGATTACTTTTCTATTAAGGAATGGATCCATCTGGTTCAAGTGCATAATTCAACTATACAACTTAAACTTTCCTCTATTCCCCCTTTCAACCTCTGGTGAATACATAGGTCCTCGATATTTTCAAAGTACCACCTCATCACAGTCAGTAGTGTATTTTTAATATTAATTATTTCAAAATAAAATGTGTTTAACCTTTCAGGAATTAATATTCAATTTTCTATATAATACATCATCACACTAGGGGTTCAATCCAGGGGTGTTACAATCAATGCCCATTTTGGATCCTATGTATTCACCACCAATGGATCAATACCCAATCCTTGGCACAGTAGATAATGATTGAATTAAATGTAGTAGATACAATTTCATCTAGTTATTGCTTCTTCCCACCACTAACGTGAAAACGATGACCATATGAGCCAGGAGTAGGGATGGGAAAGTCAGTGGAAAACAAGTATTATTCATCTTTGTCTATGAATGTCTAGATCCTCATTGGCCTTGAAATCCACCTCCCCTCTCTTGGTATATTAATTTTCTCTCCCATGCTGTGAATCTCATGAGATTTTTTTCATTTGAAACTCCATCCTTATTCTCAAATTCAACATTTGATTCATCCTATAAATATTCAGAAGAAATTTAGGTATACATCGATTTATTTGTCTTTACAGAAATATTGCTACCTTATGTTTACAGGGCCACTATTTAATACAATTGGAGCTAGTGGCTCCACGGTGCCTTGGCTTCTCCTGGGGATTTTAGGGATTCTGCATACATTCACCCATTTAGAGACTTCGAAAAATATACCTTGCAAATCCATGAAATCCTGAGAGACTGTTTACAGGTGTTTTGCTTCTCAATGAAATCCTCCAAAATGAAATAGACTTTTAATGAGATCATTAATCTTCCATAGTCGCTACCTCCTACTTGATTAACAACCAATTATTTTGTCGATAAACCTGTAGGATGCATTCACATTTACCATCATACTAGAAGGAAAAAACATTGAAATACTAACACTTGTGGGTTGGTAACTCGAGATAGGACATAGGCCTCAACTCCCAAAGTAAAGACCCTTCCATCTATCCTAAAAATGACATGTTATGAAGAGAAACCTCATATGAGCATTCAAATCTAATGAGAAAAATATAGATTACAACTAATACAAACTGTAACTGCCCGCCCTAACTTAATGAGGAAAATACTATGCATGTGCAATGAGAACATGACCATTTGTTGGGATTTGATGCATAAATGATCTAACTACACATCATTTGAATAATTGAAAATTGGTATCCTTGAACCATATGGCGCTTATTTGAGCATTCACTACTTCAATTATAAATATTGCAATTCCTTAACATAAAGTGCATCACCTTCAAAAAGTATTCAAGGACAAGTTCCTCAGTTATGCCTCATGGAAACATACCATCAATCTTTGACCACCAAATTTTATCCTTGTTAACCACTATCTTAAATGATAACTTACGTCGTGTGATATCCTGCATGTTGACTTTCAAATAAAACAAGATTCACCAAGGGTTGAAGCTTATGTCATAAGCATAGAATATGGAAAAGCAATATCGTCATTGATATTGATTCAATGTTTTCCACGAGTTATATATGATTCCAATCTTGAATTTTCATTTCTCATAATTAAGTCTTACGAGACTTGCTCTTGTTTAAGTACAACAAAGTTTGCAAGAATAAAATGTGAAACCTATGTCCTTGTGATGTTGCAGATCTTACAATTGGCGCAAATTGAGTTGGAAGCCTTCACTTCTACAACCATAATATTATATCTATTAAAATGTAATTTGTATTCAATATTTTTTCATGTAGTATGTCCACCTACCACATAGGAATGTAAATGTTGTTAAAATCATTAGTAGCATCCACAAATTGTGGAACTAGCAAGCTTTGAAACACTATCGAACATTATGGCAATTAGTATATTGTGAGTTCTAGTGCCAAACCCTTATAATGGATTTTTTAAATTAGGTCACCCATTATTGATAAGATCATCGATGAAAATAAATTTAAATATTAAAAGGATTTGAATCGATGTGGAGAATTCAACTCACAAGCAATACCCAAAGACTAAAGAATTAGTAATCATTCTTCAGTCCTTACCTCAAAAATTATCAACGGATGTTGGTTTTTCTTTTACTCGATCAACTAGGTTTTATGCTTCTTATTATGCTCTAGTCCCGTCTATCTAAAGATAATGCATGGGTTAGTTGCTTTGCAGCAACCCTTGTTTGATATAAAAGAATGTTGTATGTGTTTATTATTCAATTTTGATGAGCCAACCTTATTATACGTATTATGGTCATGTGCCTACCTTTGTATAACACTTTATTACATTGTATTTGTTTCTAATTTAGGTTAAAGTAGACTGTAACGTCCCCGACCCTCCAACCGGCAAAGAGGACACTATGATACATCAAATCATCCGGGCATCTAGCCCCATGAACACGAAAAATACATACATATATAGCTGAAGCATGATACTTAAAACATAAAACATTTTATGAAGCGTAATCATTCATATACACAACAGAAGAAAAACATATCAATCAGCATTCATGCATATATATAGATCAGCATTTAAGATGTATATCATTGTTCATCAATGGTAATTATAATTGCAGATACAAGTTGGGCAAGAATACTTATCTTATGAAGAACTTGTTCCGCAACCAGCTACGTCGCTGCAACGTTCCACCCAACCATAGGCCCACGTGCTCTTTAATCTCTCAGCAACGCTGCCACCCTGAGCCGAGAATGATTCCCCAAGGAATAAGGAACTAACATGATTACACATAGCTAAGGATAACAACCCACAAGGGTACACAGTTCAGCCAAGCCAACAAAGTTGGGTTTATCAGGCAAACAACGGATCAGCCAAGCCAACAGAGTTGGGTTTATCAGGCCATCCAAGAGTTGGGAAAGGCTAATGCTAAGCTGGTGCACCAACACTAGAACCAGCCTAGCTTCTAGAACACCCACACACACCCAACACAAGGAAATCAGTCCTTTCTCTGCAACGTAGTCCCTCAGACCCTGATCTCCCTTCCAGTGCTATTCAAGGGTTGTGGAGAAGAAAACCAGCTCAACAGCTTTGTCTATGTGGTTCTCAACCCACCAAGTTTATCAAGCATCTCAGGCCCTCATTCACCACTCTAATCTAGTCTGAGGACAAAACCACTGCATGCAAGCAGCCAAACAACTATTTAAGCTTCTA
This sequence comes from Pseudotsuga menziesii, assembly GCA_001517045.1. Classification (NCBI taxonomy): domain Eukaryota; kingdom Viridiplantae; phylum Streptophyta; class Pinopsida; order Pinales; family Pinaceae; genus Pseudotsuga; species Pseudotsuga menziesii. The sequence continues at coordinate 120,953 of LPNX010240578.1, forward strand.
CAGGGGAAAACACAGTCAGTCCATTGTGGCAAACAACATCCCACAACAACTAAGAACCCACAACAATTTCTCAATGCAATCATGGCCAAACATCAGTCAACACACACACATATGAACCCACAACACACGCTCCTCAATATGATCACTGTGAGACTTGCACAGACCAGAAAATGGTAAGGGAACAGACTCTCAAACTACACCTGATGGAAAAGTTCACTGGCAAACAAAACTGGGAAAAAATTACAGCCATGACCCAGCAATAGAGTAGCAGTCTTCAGCTCACGATTCATCAATGAAGGTTGGAACAAATGCCCAATCCAGAAATGCATGGGGCAAACTGATTCTCTATCTGAATGGAAAGAACACAACACACAGACTGGGATTGGTGATAAAACCACAATAGTCTAACGACGGTGGGAAAGACCAACGCTCTGCGTGAGTAGGGGAATAATACTCATAGACTAGCAATGCGTGAGAGAGTGAGGGTGAACCCCCAAACAAGAATCACAACCCCCTCTTAGTCTAGCTCTGCGTGAGGATGAACTGAACTCCCTATGCATGGGAAGGTGAACCGAGCATAACATCTCCATGTAAGAAAATGAACTGAACCGAACAGAGAGAATGGCGTAGTGGTGGTTCCCTTACCCACGTGAAGGTGGAGAGATGGCTGGTGGAGTGAGCGTGTGGCAAAGATTGACAGTCCTGCCACCCTCCACTTCCAGTAATAATTGCCTCACCAACTCAACATAACATTAAGTGATGGTTGGATGAGACAAGGGAAGGTGAGCAATTAAACAAGGTGACAGATGGCTTTTCCCCCATGGCTCAAGGTTCATCATTTCCCCTCCTTATCCTTAGGAATCATGCCCTTTCTCAATTTAGTTGCAGTGAACATATCTGGTTGGCTTATTTAGTTAAAAAGCACATGTACATGATGCCACAATTTAAGATATGTTGTATGTTCCGATATACCGTCGGTGACCATCCCAATCCAAAACATACCTAACAAAATCCATAGTGGGGCCTTGGCCTTTAGCTCTGTAGCATTATTATTTACAATATACGCATCATGGGTATTTAACGTGAATGGGGTCAAAACTGGGGATGTTACATTCCCCACCCCCTTCAATAGCACTATCCACAGTTCTTACAAAATTTGAACAAAATGCTACACTGGTACCGCCTTAGTGTTTCGCAGAATTGAACAAAAATGGATGTGCCAATCGCATGGCATCCTCCAGATCCCACATGGCCTCTTCAGTTCCATAATGTTCCCATTGCACCTTTACCTACCCATGGCCCGGCTTGGAGCATTGTGACCTTCCTATCGAGGATGCACATTGGCTTGATTTGGAACTCTCCCTCGGGTTCCACCTAAATCACATCCCAATTTATCACATGGTTAGGATCATGTACATATTTCTTAAGAAAAGAAACATGAAAAACATTATGAGCTCTAGTACTAGCAGGAAATGCAAGTCTATATGCAACATGCCTCATTCTTTCAAGCACTTCAAATGGCCCACAATATCTAGGTGACAACTTGGCACAACTTCCAAGCTTCAAGGAACTTTTCTTTTTTTCACTCTGAGGTAAACATGATCCCCAACACTGAACTCTCTGTTCATCCTATGCTTATCTTCATAGCTTTTCTATATGTCCTGTGCTACTTTCATATTCTGTCTAATCCTTACAACCTCTTTCCCCATTTCCTTGAGCAATTCTGGTCCAAGCACAAGTCTGTTCACTGGGTTGTCTCAAGTCACTGGTGTCCTGCGCCTTCTTCCATACAAATTTTCATACGAACTCATCCCCAAGGATGCCTGCTATCCATTTTTGTAAGCAAACTCTACCAAGTGTAAGTAATCTTCCCACTTGGTTGGTTTGTCCATCACATACATGCGAAGCATATCTTAAAGCACCTGATTAACTCTTTCTATTTTCCCATATGTTTGAGGATGGTATGCAGTGCTGAAGTTTAGCTTTGTACCCAAATCTGCAAACAATCCCTTCCAAAAATTGGAAGTGAACTTGACATCTCTGTCAGAAATTATTGCCTTTGGCAATCCATGCAATTTGAAAATCTCCTTCATGAAAATCTTGGCAATGTCATCAGTCTTATGCGTAGACTTCACTGGTATAAAATGTGCTGCCTTTGTCAACTTGTCTACTACAACCATGATGGAATCATGTTGTCTCCAAGTCATGGCAATCCTGTAATAAAATCCATGGAAATAACTTCCCATTTCCATTCCGAAATTGGCAAAGGCTGCAACAAACCTGCTGGATGTTGATGCTCAACCTTTACCTGTTGGCATTTCATGCAACTTGAAATGTATTCAGCCATGTCCTTTTTCATACTTGGCCAAAAGTACTACCTTCTAGTTGTAGCAATTGTCTTCTGATATCCTGGGTGACCTGAATACAGAGCTTGATGGATTTCATCCATAACAATTCTCCTCAAATATGCTACTTTCGGAATATAAATTCTTCCTTTAAAAGTGAGAATTCCATCTTCTTCCAATTTATATCCCTCATACCTCTTCTCAAGACTTTGCTGCTGCAATTTGTCTTTTACCTGCTCATACAATTCATCTCCGGCAACATGATTTGCAATCTGCTGCCTCAAATCTGATTGGAAAATACTCAGAGATGCCACATGCATTTCCTGTACCTTCCTACTGAGTGCATCAACTACCTTGTTCTCTTTTCCTTTTATGTGCTTGATTTTGAAATCGAACTCACATAAAAATTCCAGCCATCTCGCTTGCCTAGCATTCAGAGTAGGCTGATCAAACAAATACTTCAGTCCACAGTGATCTGTTCTGAGCTCAAATATTCTGCCCATCAAGTAATGTCTCCACATCTTGAGAGCATGTACTATGGATGCAAGCTCTAGATCATGAGTGGCATAGTTCTTCTCATGCTCCTTCAGCTTTCTCGACTCATAACATATCACGTGGTTGTCCTGCATAAGGACTACTCCAAGTCGTTGTCCACATGCATCGGTACATACCACAAAATATTTCTCTAGTTCTGCAACTTTCAATACTGGTGCACTGGTGAGAAGATTCTTCAACTGCTAGAAGCTTTCTTCACACTTCGAAGTCCATTCGAACTTCATCCCCTTCTTTTGCAAAGAAGTGATGGCATGTGCAACCTTAGAAAATCATTCAATGAATCTCCTGTAGTATCCTGCAAGTCCCATAAAAGATCTTACATCGATAACATTTCTCGGATTAGGCCAATCCATAATGGCTTCAATCTTTTCAGGGTCTATTGATATACCCTCCTTTGAGATAATGTGACCCAAGTACTGAATTCTATCCTTGTAGAAGTCACACTTGCTCAGTTTTGCATACAACTGGTGTTCCCTGAGCACTTGCAATGTCAATCTCAAATGCTCTTCATGCTCTTCCTCATTATTATAATAAACAAGAATGTCATCAAGGAAAACAAGAACAAACTTGTCCAAATACCTACTGAAGACATTGTCCATAAGGCACATAAATGTAGCGAGTGCATTTGTGATACCAAATGGTACCACTACAAACTCATAATGTCCATACCTTGTCCTGAAGGCTGTCTTATGAATGTCTTCATCCTTGATTCTAACCTGATGGTAACCAGACCTTAAGTCAATCTTGGAAAATACCTTTTCTCCTCTCATTTGATCAAAGAGGTCATCAATCCTAGGCAAAGGGTAATAATTTTTCACAGTAACCTTGTTCAACTGTAGGTAATCAATACATAACCTGAGTGTACCATATTTCTTCTTTACAAATAGAACCAGTGCTCCCGAAGGAGACACACTCTGTAGAATATACTTCTTTTCCGACAACTCTTGCAGTTGCATCTTCAATTCTAGAATCTCCGGTGTACTCATTCTGTAGGGTGTCTTGGACACTGGTGCTGCTCCTAGAACAAGTTCAATGGTGAAATCAATGTCCCTCTTTGGAGGAAGCCCTGGAATCTCATCAGGAAAAACATCCTTGAATTCCTGTAACTCCTGATAGTCCTCCAACCTAGGAGTTTCATCTCCTGTTGGTTCCAGAATATGAGCTGCATACAACTGGAAACCTTTCCTAGAGAACTTCTTCAACTACATTGCTGAAACCTATCTTACTGAAATTAGCTTCAGAATACCTTTCACAACTACTGGGTTTCCTTCTTCATCTGTGCATTCAAAAGTCTTGTTATAACAGTCAAGCTTCACTTGGTGAGCTTCTAACCAATCCATTCCAATGAGAACATCATAGGAACCAAGTGGTAGAATATTTAGATCTACACAAGTGTTCAATCCATTCATAACCAATGGGAACTTCTCTACCAATTCACTGAGTTTTCTCTTGGTCCCAGTGGCTAGCTGGACTAACCAATATTTTTTATGTTTTTCCTTCTTAAAAGCACAAATCTCCACTACCCTAGGAGTGATATAACTCTGAGAGTAGAACCAGGGTCAATCAAAATAGAAACAGATTGTTCAACAATCTTACCTGCAACTTCAACCACAGTTGACTGATGATCTGCCTGGCGGTCCTCTAGTGCTGCATAAATTCTAGGGACTACCCTTGCTACTTGACCCATTGTTTCTACTCCCTAAATGTTATAATATGGCCTTGCACTTTCATTCTCAAGTGGACAATATCTACGCAAGTGAGGTCCTTCACATTTCCAGCATTTAAGTGGACCTTTATTCTGATGTGGCTCTTTAGGCTTTCCACCTGTCTCTCCAACTAGATTACTCGCAACTTGGGATGGCTGCTTCTACTGATTCCTGAATCTAGAAGGTTTGAAACCTTTCTTTCTTTGGTCAAACTTTTCATTATTCTTGTCCTTCCATGCCTTATGGTAATCAGGTTTACCTTTGCTTTGCTCATAGCAATACCTAGCCTTTCTTATTGCTTCTTCGAGAGTTCTCTATTCATAGAACTCAATTCTATCTTTGTAAGCTTGAGGAAACCCACCTAGAAACTGTTGGATCTTCACTTTCTCATCTCTGATGTACTGAACATACCTCAACAATTCCAAAAACTTATTTGCATATTCATCCATGGTCTGCTGCCCCAATCTCAACTCACGGAACTCCTTGATCTTGTCATCATAATACCTGTCAAAAAGGTATTTCTTCCTGAAATACTTCTTGAACTGTTTCCATTTCAATTTCCTTTCACTGATCCTTTTTACTTGCTTGAAGTGTTCCCACCAAATGGATGCTCATCCATTCAAATTGAATATGACAACTCTTGCCTTTATGTTTCCTGAATAATCCTGCACTTGAAAGTACTTCTTTATCCCAAGAAGCCAAGCTTCAGCCTCTTGTCCAGCCTTTATCTCACCATCAAATGTGGGAGGTTTAGCTTTCTTAAATTCATCTTGAGAGCGATCCCTATGGTGCCTTCTTCTTTTCCTTTTCTGAGAAGATAAACTTGTATCTCCACTGGATTCCTTAGTGTTATATGATCCACTGGAAGTCCTTATTTTTCTCCTAGTGCTGCTCTTACTACCTTCTGGCCTTGTTTTACCTCATCCATAGTCTATCTTTCTCTCCAAATATGTCAAACTCTGCAACATGACAACATTCAATTGATGTTGCTCTTCCTAGGCCTTAATCAAGCTTCTCATGGTGGCTGCGACGTCTGACGGTGTCTCTTGGAATCTCCTTCCATTAGATTCTATGTCATCATTTCCATTATGGACATTTTCTCCCATGGAATCTCTTGCACGCTCGTAATAATATTGAGCATCATACCCATCATGGGTTCTCATGACTGAACCACCCCTTGCTTTACCACACTGTTCTTCCTGGAGTACTGCTCTTGGAAGTTATCTAAAGTTCTACAAATGTGTTAGTAGCAAACTGTTAGATGCATAATATTAATATAAATCAAAATTACTTACCTTTTCTTTTGGAAACTCATAAAGAAACAATTATGCTAAAACACAGAATTTCCCTATTTCATATTCATCTCTATGACTACGAGCAGTCTACTGAAATCTGCTGAAAATTGACTGAAAGACAGTTGAAAACTGCTTTCAAAATCACTGAGAAATTATTTCGAAAAACCTAAATCTTCTTAGGTCCAATCAGACCTCATCCCCGCTATTTTGCTGACACTATAGTAGTCAAAACAGCTACACTTCCGATTTGCATCGGCAAGTAGATCGACTATTCATCGGTGGTCTATTCGCGTATTCCCTTTCGACGTTTCGGCAGTCAAGCCACTAATTTCCCACTGTGCATCGACAGTCTGTTGGTTTATTTCTCTCCGACGTTTCGGGTCCAAAGCGATCTAACCCTCTGAATCTGTAACAGCGATGGAATTGTATGTACATCGACGGGTAAAATGACTAAACTCCCACTCTGTATCGGCAAGCAAACCATTTGTTGATTGGGTGCACAGTCTCTTTAGCAACCGCAATAGTGGAAAGCGTTCTTACTTCATTTTTCGCGGCAACCGAGTAGGCTTTCGATCGGCGATGTCAACTACTGCTCATCGGGCATTTCGGCGGTTGAAACTTCTAAATTCATCTGTTGAATCGACGAGTTACTCATTTGATTCCTTCCGCCGCATTGGGACCGCAGTGGTCTATTATCCCGCGTCTGATCGGTGGTTCGCTGGTCTATTTTCAACTGCAATATCGAGTCTGCAATTGTTTATCGTTTCTAACTTCATCGACGATAGCATAGACTAACCATGTTGCATCGACGGTCGGGTGTCCTATGCATCAGACGGTTAGCCCCTTCAGCTTATGTAGTGGCGGACCACAATCGAACTACATCTTCTGTAGCCATTGGTCTATCAGTGGTCGGAGCCTCTAGAAGCTGCGGCATCGACGCTTGGATACTCTCCTTGTCAGGTGGTTAGTTATTTTGGTCTCCGCAACGGTGGATGTTCGGTCAACAAAATTTACTCAACGTAGCTCATCGGCAATGGAACCACCTACTCATTGACGATGTCATCAACTAACCATCGCCAATGGTCGATGATTTATCACTTGAACTTTCTCTTACTGCATCGGCGATTGGAGGCTTTATCCATCAGAAGGATAGTCCTCTATCCATCCGCAATGGCAGGTCTACAATCCCTTGATTCCTTCCATTGTTCATCGGCGATGAATATTGCTAACATGCTTCGATGGCTAACGAAGTCAACACTTAGAATATTTTGGAACTTCTATGCCATCGACAGTCGGATAAACTATCCGTCAGATGGGTAGTCCTTTAAGTAGCAGCAATGGCGGATGCATCATCTGCTAACCTCCGTTGATGTTTCAGCGATCGCTTTATCCTAGTGGCACTGATCGCCAATGATTTTTAACACTTAGGTGAATTTCATGGATTTCCTTGTTGCGGGTCCCTCGTCAGGTAGTCTCTCGACTAGATGATATGATGCATCAGTGGGACTTCAGACTAAGTCCTCCGATGATCCAATGATCCCAATACTTAGAAGAAATTTCCAAAATTTTTCTTGTCATGCAGTTTTATTCTGGGTAGTAGGCAACCTGCCTCTGTCAACCGATTTGTCATGGGCCATTTAGGCCCATGCTGCAACCAGAGCTGCGATACCACACTGTAACATCCCCGACCCTCAGACCGGAAAAGAGGACGCTACGATACATCAAATCATCTAGGCATCTAGCCCCGTGAACATGAAACATACATACATATAGTGCTGAAGCATGATACTTAAAACATAAAACATTTTATGAAGCATAATCATTCGTAAACACAATGGAAGCGAAACATATCAATCAGTATTCATGCATATATATAGATCAGCATTTAATATGTATATCTCCGTTCATCAATGGTAATTATAAGTGCAGATACAAGTTAGGAAAGAATACTTATCTTATGAAGAGCTTGTTCCGCAACCAGCTACGTCGCTGCAACGTTCCACCCAAACATAGCCTTGCGTGCTCTTTAATCTCTCAGCAACACTGCCACCCCTGAGCCGGGCATGATTCCCCAAGGAATAAGGAACTAACAGGATTACACATAGCCAAGGATAACAACCCACAAGGGTACACAGTTCATCCAAGCCAACATAGTTGGGTTTATCAGATGAACAACAGATCAGCCAAGCCAATAGAGTTGGGTTTATCAAGCCATCCAGGAGTTGGGAAAGGCTAATGCTAAGCTGGTGCATCGACACCAAAACCATCCTGGCTTCTAGAACACCCACACACACCCAACACAAGGAAATCAGTCCTTTCTCTGCAATGCAGTCCCTCAGACCCTGATCTCCCTTCCAGTGCTATTCAGGGGTTGTGGAGAAGAAAACTGGCTCAATGGCTCTATCTGTGTGGTTCTCAACCCACTAGGTTTATCAAGCATCTCAGGCCCTCATTCACCACTCCAATGCAGTCCAAGGACAAAACCACTGCATGCAAGAAACCAAATAGCTATTCAAGCTTCTACAGGGAAAAACACAGTCAGTCCATTGTGGCAAACAATAGCCCACAACAACTAAGAACCCACAGCAATTTCTCAATGCAATCGTGGCCAAACAACAGTCAACACACACACACATGAACCCACAGCACCTGCTCCTTAATACAATCGCTGTGAGACTTGCACAGACCAGAAAATGGTAAGGGAACAAACTCTCAAACTACACCTGATGGAAAAGGTCACTGGAAAACAAAACTGGGAAAGAAATTATGGCCATGGCCCAGCAATAGAGTAGCAGTCTTTAGCTCATGATTCAGCGATGAAGGTTGGAACAAATTCCTAGTCCAGAAATGCGTGGGGAAAATTGATTCTCTATTTGAATGGAAAGAAGACAACACATAGACTGGGATTGGTGATGAAACCACAACAGTATAACGATGGTGGGAAAGACCAACGCTCTGCGTGAGTAGGGGAATAATACTCACAGACTAGCAACCCGTGAGAGAGCGAGGGCGAACCCCCGAACAAGAATCACAACCCCCTCTTAGTCTGGCTCTGCGTGAGGATGAACTGAACTCCTTGCGCATGGGAAGGTGAACCGAGCATAACATCTCTACGTAAGAAAATGAACTGAACCGACCAGAGAGAATGGCGTAGTGGTGGTTCCCTTACCCACGTGAAGGTGGAGAGACGGCTGGTGGAGTGAGAGTGTGGAAAATACTGACAATCCTACCACCCTCCACTTCCAGCAATAACTGCCTCAACAACTCAGCAGAACATTAAGTGGTGGTTGGATGAGACAAGGGAAGGTGAGCAATTAAACAAGGTGACACATGGCTTTTCCCCCATGGATCAAGGTTCATCATTTTCCCTCCTTATCCTTAGGAATCATGCCCCTTCTCAATTTAGTTGCAGTGAACATAGCTGGTTGGGTTATTTAATTAAAAATCACATTTACATGATGCCACAATTTAAGATATTCTGTATGTCCCGATATACCATCGGTGACGATCCCAATCCAAAACATACCCAACCAAATCGATGGTGGGGCCTTGGCCTTTAGCTCCACACCATGATTATTGACAATATGCACATCATGGGTATTTAACGTGAACGGGGTCAAAACCGGGGATGTTACATAGACTTAGTCAAATCCACTTTGGTATAGTCTCTTACTTCTTGGATGGTGTATAAATACACCACTCCTCATTTGCATTATTTATATTATTTCTTAATTGTAAGCTTAAGGGTACCTTCTCTATATTGCATTCTCTTTGGTTGTTATAGGTATTTGGTTATGGTTTTTGTATATATGTGTTTGGTGCCCTTACTATTATGGCTATGGATATCCATTTATATGTATTATTGTGCTCTCTCTCTCATGTGCATGCACCAGTGCCTTATTTATAACACACCAATGCTAATATTTTGTTGTTTAATCTTTCACTAAATTAGGATTTTATTATCTTGTGAATCTCAAGTTTTTTAAGGACATTGCCTTCTTAGGGTTTACACCCTCGTCTAATACCAACAAAGTAGTGTTCCTTTACATTTTCCACTAAACCATATTGCATATTTACTGAAGTGTATTGCATGGGAAAAAATATCATGTTTTTCAATACTTTTTCAAAGGAAAGACATATGGATGTCCATAGTATATATACCTCTCCCTCCTACAATTAATGACAACAAATATATCATACATTTGAATGATCAATATCTCAATCTCATCACCCTATATGTTAAGTCGGATGTGATTTATCACATAAAATATTATAGAAGTGCAAAATAAATCTAGGATAACTTCCAAAAATCCTTTGAGATGGTGAATATTACTCAATGAATAGACTTGAAACTAGGTTTTAAAACCTAAAAATGGGTGAATAGGATAGTGTTAAGGAGATAATTCAATTTTCAAGAGTATGAAGGATACTATCATCACTTTTGATGGCAAGGCAAAATCAAAGCCAAAATTTGTGAATAGTGTTATGAATATTATTTCTCAAACAAAGTCCTTTCCCATTATTTTTTATGGAATTTATGTGTTTGTAAAAGGATATATAATTCCATCCCTACAGGATGTATTTTATAATATAATCTAACATCAAGTAACTTTGAGGAATATGGGAGAATTTACCCCTTTAGTTCAAGCCCATATGTCGGCTACCTCAACCCCTTGTAAGCATGAGGTTAAGGGGGAGAACTAAATATCCTCTAAGAAGAAGAAAAATATATGAACGTATTGTCATAAGGAGGTTCATGGCTTCAATTTATGTAATGTCCCTTCTTGGTATTTTGGATAAAATTACAAATTGGGAAAATTCAAGCTTAACTAGTCATGACTCTAGAGGATTCCAACTTTTACCAAATGGTCCCTAATTTGAAAGGAAATGGTATGGTGAGTCTTAAAAAATCCCAGAATTGTATATGGACACTTTTTATCATAATTTAGGCCTCTGCATATTGTATTGGAGCTAAAGAGAAACAATACAACTTTACTAGGAAATTGTGATCAAATCCCCTAAGGGTGAAGGAGAAACTAGCTCTCCAACTCAAGTACGACCCTCCCAAATTTCAGAAAATATCATGGGGAATGATATAATACATAATGGAATATAATTACTCATATTTATTAGTTCTGCAAACTAGTTATAGAGTTCCACATTCATTTGATAGCTTTCAGTGAAATTGCTTATGGGGAAATTACATAACTAGCTCGATTTTTACATATGAAAGGTAGAGTTAAAGGTTAATATTACGATGTGACATATAGATACCATATACATAATAAAAATTTATTCCCATTATTAAACACCAGATAAATCCCTTCATATAATTATTGTATACAACTCATTCAGTATGGGAGTCAAATACATGAAAATTAGAGAATTAGTAGCATGGAATTGCAAGAGTTTCGCATAGGCATTTCTTGGATTTAGACCCACAAAGCATAGGGACATGAAATTACAGAGTAAAAAATCATATATTTCTATCATGAAATCATCAAACTCAGATAACATCCCTCATACAAATCTGATATAAAACTATTCTAGGATTGAAGTCAAAATCCATGAAAACTAGTGATACAATGGCATGATAATGCAAGTTTTTCACACATGAGTTTCTTGGATCTCGAGATGAATAGAATATGGGAGTTAAATTAAATATAATTACATAATATATGGCTTCCCAAACATCATTAAAATCATATAAATTTCCTCATACAAATCTGATATAAAGTTACTTCAATATTGAAGCCAAAACCATGAAAACTAGTTATTCAAGAGCATGGAAATGTGAGCCTCTAACATATGAATTCTTGATATTGTGACTTACAGATAATATATAAATGGGATTCAAGATACATACATCATATTTCAAATCTTTGGCACTAAATATACTCAGCAAAATGCAATCACCACTCCAACAAGTGTTCCCTCAACATGAGAGTGAGGTGGAATGGAAAAGAAGGAATGAGAGAATAGGGGAATAGATGACAATTCAACTATATGGAACTTGAACCTGAAACTAAAAATCCTTCATTAATATCCAATGACAGGTATGAATGGCCTCTCCATCAAACAACTTGGAAAGGAATCCAACTCCCTCGAAATTGGTTCACAAGCAGGGAGAGTGAACACTCATCGTGCAATGGACAAGAAAAAGCTCTCCAAAATTCCAAAGGAAAATTAACAAATGATAAAAGTATAATTTTATTCCTCATGAAATAATTTTATTAACTTCATGAGGCCTCCTAAGGTCTAATTTACTTCCATGAGATTCCTCCAACTCACCTTAGTAGTTTAGTAACTCTCATGACACTTGTCTTCCTCTTTGTGCTCCAATTCTTTCCCCAATTCGAATGGCTTCCTCTAACTCCCTGATTCGACCTCTTGGTAGATATTTTTAGCCCTCATTTCAGATTTCCATATGCTTGAAATCATTTATGAATGTGGCATACTTGTCATAGAGTCTTTCACCATTTGTTGTCATAGAGTCCATGGAATCTCCTTCCAAGTGGCACACCTTGTCTTCTAGTCTCTTCCTTTTCCATGGTAGTTACTATCCTTTACCTATTTTAATTCCTTAGCTCATTATATGATATTTTACACCACATCGCCCTCCAATCACAACATAATTTGAGCCAAAAATATGATGGATGCATTGTCTGAATTTCGACAGACACGTGTCTGTTATTCGACAACCACGTTTTTTTTTTGTCGTCGGTGGGACTTCGTCGGAGATTCGACTCCATTTCAAAACCTGTTGATAATTTGACGGAGTATCAAGATAATATGGAGAGGTATTCCATCCATTAATCATCTAATTTTTGACTTCTTCTTGTCAGATGTAGTGTCAAATTTCCGACTTCTGCTCGTCAGATGCACTATCGAATTTTAGACTTCTGTTCGTTTGATGCATTGTCAAATCTCTGAATTCGAATCGTCGGATCCATTGTTGAATATATGAATGCTACTCGTTCGATCCATTGTCGAATATCCAACTTGGATTCGTCAGAGTTAATGTCGAATATCCAACTTCGTATCGTTGAATATTTGATTACTACTTGTCGGATCCATTGTCGAATATCCGACGAATTATGTGATTATACCAATGTATCGGCCTCGTCGGAGCCATGTCAAGATCGTCGGAGCTTAGCCACGGTTAGTCAAAAATCCGACGGAACGAGCTCGTCGGAGCCAAGGAGACTTCGTAAGAGTTTAGAATCAAAGTATTGAAATTCTGACAAAGCTACCACTCATTTGTTGTCAGATAATCGATGAGAATTTGTTTATTAATAAAAAAATAACCTAGCTGAAAGAGTAAAGAAAGGAAAAAAAATGAAATATGACTCACTGCTAGAAATGGATATCTGCAATCAAAATCATGTACAATGAATGCAGAATAAAAAAGTAAAGTTTATCTATATCTGTGGCATAGGGAAAGGAAGGAAGGAAGGATATAAAATCCCATTCAAATCCTATCGAAAATATTTCAAAAGTAGTCACCTTATATTCATCTAGAGATGACTTGTTTAGAAAATGAACATTGTGGGGTTTACTTAGTTGTAAGATGAATTTTGGGAAGTTTCATTGGCACAACAATTTTTTGGGCAAGCACTTAACCCCATCCTTTGAAGTCTAGGTTTATTTATATATAGTACAACCCAAGAAATGAGTTTTTGGGCATGTTCACTTTATAGAAGGATCCCTTTGCATGTAAGAACGAGCAACCCATTGTAAGGAATTATTAAATCAAATACAATAATAGTTTTGGTTTTTTGTTCATGGCATAGTTGAAAGCTCTCTATTTCATATCATTTTGTATGGAAGTGCCATTACCCAAATATTCAGATTTAAGAAAACATTGTTTGGCATTAGTTTAGAATAAAATGGGCACTTCTATCCTTTGTTTAAAACTCAAAAACATTATATCAATATGGAAATGAGATATTATGTTGGTCTTAACATGTACACTAAAATACTACGGTTGACCTGTCTATGCTAGCCACTTTAGGGCCACCTATGTTTTTGGGTGATCCTATTTTTGGAGGAGGATAACATGTGTATTAATAGACCTTCCTTAGTGTGCCCATATTTAGGTTTGATTTGAATGTCTAAGGATTAGGGATGAAGAAGGAAATCAACATTCAAGCATGAAAGCCTGGTCTTGGACTTTCTTTTTAAGCATAAAAAACCATGAAAGAATTACTTACCGTAAATATGCACCAAATATGCCAATTTCAAAGTCTTGAACACAGTTTCACCATGTTGATAGACACTTCCAGAAACAAGAAATGATACAGGAATTTGAGGAAATATATTTTACATTATATGTAAGCAGCATGTCCATTACCACCATTTTTCTTCAACTCGAGTAATTTTTTTTTATCATTATTCCTATTTATGTTATTTCCTAGACAACAAATACCATACATTATTTCCATGTATAGATTTGAGAAAGTACATTAGATTGCCAATCTTGTCTACAAAAACAATATTTTCAGCACTCATAAAATAATGAAGAAACACTACAAAACTAATATCCTAATTAAAACATATATGAGAAACTTACCCCTTCCTTCACCCAACTTTAGCACAAATTATTTTGACCTTTTGATAGCATATTCTAAGAATAAATTGGACTTCTTAAGATTAATTTGTAGATAAGAAGAAGCACATAGGGATACCCCCCATCAAAAACACTCCTTACAAAGAGAGAGAATGAATTTTGTGGTGACAATAGTCCTTACCTCTAAAGTTGTGTCATACTTGTTCTAATTGGTGTGTTAAACTTTATATTTGAAAGAAGCAAGTTTGGGAAAGGAAATAGGTTAACCAACAACACTATATTGGAAATGTACAACATGGTAAGAGGAGTGTTACAAGAGTAAAAAATGATGAGAACTACAATATCTTGACATATTTTCATTTCCAACTCATTGTTATTAGGGACTAAGGTATGATTGGTTTTATGGTGACATCCATATTATTGCTGTAAACAATATAAGAATTTTCCCATCTCTTTCCATCAATAAGGCTTGGCTATTATTAGTGCAGAGGAGACAAACAACCTATCGAGATAAGGCTTATAATGAGAGGGCATAAAATAAGGTCTAAGGAAGGAGGGTCAAGGCATTTGTAAAGGTCATAGTGGAGGAAATTATGGTGCCACTAACTCATGGAGACGGTCGAAGTCTCAACAAAATGAAAATTGCACGAGGGATATCAAGGAGGACAATATTAGGAGAAAATAGGACAAAGGGGTGAGAATTTTTAAGAGGATAAAGAAGAGATGTACACCAGTGAGAACCCCTATGCTAACTTATTCCAAAGGAGGGTGGTATCAAAGAGAAGTGTTATGATTTTATCACAAACACTCTAGTTTTTTATTTTGATTTTTACCCAATCATATGCTAGGACTAGTTCTCGATTTGTTATTGTAAGATCAATATTGCATGTATTTGGGGTCCTAGATAGACTATAAGACACATTGAAAACTATTGGTAAATTGAACAATGATAATATGTAAGCATCTCTAGATTTTGGGTCCCTTACACCAATGTTTTTTCATTGTTTGTGAACACAATACAACTAGTGCAACAAAAACTTAGCATTAGCAAGTTGGAGGGTGAACTCCAACTGGAGATAGATTGGGTTAGCTTGGGGGAAATGTGGTATCGATAGAGTAGGTTGGGTCATAAATATATTGGAATCATACATAATAGTAACCCAGTAATGGAAATTCCCAATTTAGTAGAGTTGGAAACAAGGCCTAGACTCAATAGAAACCACAACCCACAATTCCCACTACTCATTTGACAAATATTTCCATCTTGTGTGTATATTATCAACCATTCGTGAATGAATACTAAACTTTACTACACTATCCAATCTTGGATTGATGGTATGATTTGTATAGCATATTTTCTTTCCTTTAAGCTCAATTGGTACGCTATCCAATCTTGGATTGATGGTATGCTTTGTATATCATCTTTTTTTCCTTAAACATCAAATTGGTGAAGTACAGAGAAGGAAAATGAAAAATTAATTATGTTTTGGTTATTTACATTTTTCATGATTTTTTAAAGATTAAAAAAAATAATACTATACATAGAATATGGGAAGGGACACAAGTGCATAGGTAAGAAACATCCCATTTGTGAATATATTAAGGCAAATTATAAATATTTTTTGTTTTTGTGATTTTTTTGAGATATATAAAAAAAATTTAAAAAAAATACTATGAATAGAATGCCGGAAGAGACTGTTGGGTAAAATTATCACTAATTAATTTACCTTCGATTTAATTGTCAACCAGGACATGTAAACTTTGAGTCACTACACTATATGTGTAGGCAAAATGGTTTCAAGCTCATGCCTAGAGTAATTTTGATTTGCTCATAGACAAAGAAACAGAATGTAATCTATGGAACTACTACTCTATTGAACAATCAATACCAAAAGTTGTTGAGCCTAACCCAAGGAAAGGGAATCAGCTTGCTGAGCCCTGTTTTACACTCTACAAATTTGTCAAATCCAATGTAATCTACAGCAATCTCAAATTATGCTAATTATTGATCTATTCTTTAAGACAAGCAACCAATCAAGTAAATAGGAAACCCTACTTTCAAACCTGCCTACAAAATGAATACTTTTGATCAATCCTAATGGTTTTATATCCTTCTAACATTACATCTAAGATTGCAATCATCACCCATAAAGAATTTTATGTTAACATGATGTCTCTTCTTAACCCTAATTCATACGAACACTTATCATTCACAAACAATTACTAGAATGAAATCTGTCTTTCTGCTAACAACAAATACACTCTACCTGTGTTCTATGCTCACAAAAATATATTGGAACTATTCAAACAACACACCCTTCACTCTCATTTGCCTATCCTACAAGAATTGTCTTCAAGCCATAGGAAAAAACGTTGTTAAATACTTAATGAACTGTGATACTTCTTTTTAATTTCATTCAAGATCATGAATAAACAAAAGCATAACTCCAATCCCTATATAGCCAATTCGAAATGCTATCTGGAAAACCCTATAAACTCTATAAGCTAAAATATCTACAAATCCTATATACTTCTAAAACCTCTGTGAATTCAGTAAATGCTGCAAGTTCTTTTAAATTCTTTAAAACAATACAACCCTTTGAAACACTCCACAGCCTTGTAAACTACGTGACCTACAAGAATTCTGGGTAAGCACTTTAACTATTCAATAATCAGTATCACTCCTGGAAGTAAAACAAATATGAAATCCAAGTCCAACTCTCACTACTTTACCAAATCGAACCTACAGTCCAAACTGAATGCAATCAAGCTCATCACACATATTTTATCGACTAGCTTACTGTAAGCACAAATTTCATTCCTAAATCAGAAATTATTAAAAACATTAGCATACATCCATGAAAAAAGTATCAAAATATATAGTGCGAATTTACTTACAGCAGTAAAAAGAACGATATACACAGATGATCAGAGTTGAAGGTGGGCCCTGCCTTCAACACCTATGAATCTGAAATTAAAGATTTAAAAGGATAAACGCACCTGTTGATCTATTGATAAAAATCAGAGTTTACAGTGTCTTCCCTCCTGTCTCATCCTTCTCAGGCTTTATTTATACATGGATATATAGGCAAGATCCATCCCAAAATTCAGAAATTCGTGCAACTACCCAGAAAACGACCAACACCAAAATATGGAAAAACCACGTCTGTTCCAGAAAGGATTTATCCACATTTGTTCTGAAATTATGAAAATTGATCGCGGTTAGGGGTAAACAGGGCCATTTATGAAGTGGGTTTTGAACTGTTTTGAATAATTCTGAACCGATTGCTCAGAAATTGATCCCGAAATCAGGTTCCTGATTAATGACGGGAATGCCATTGCCAGATTGCTTGAGATTAGGGCCACGACTTCTGGAGGAAACAGAGCATGTGAATGATGACTGATAGCTCAAAATCCATATTGAAATGACCAAGCATATTTTTGGACAAATGAATCCCCCAAATATCTGAACCAATCAATACATGCTCACCCCAAATATCTGAACCAATCAATACATGCTCAGTGAGTGCCGGAACGAGTGTCGAATCGAGCAACCAAAAGAACCACTGCATGGGAAACAAACCTTTGGAAAATAATTAGAGTTTTAATCATAAGTTGAAATCCATCAAAATAATGAATAAAATAACTAAAAAAAAAAAGAATTTTACCTTGCTTAAAGTTTTGATGCATCCCCTTCAAAATATATAGTTGAGCACAATATATACAACAAAATGAGTTCAAAATCACTAGTTCCTTTAGAAATTTGAACTAGAAATTGGATGGTAGATGGACAAAATGGGAGGCCATCAGAGACACTAGTGCATAGGTAATCAATAGGTTGTCTATCAATATAACAAGGGGAAACCAAATTGAAAGATGAAATCCAAGACACTAGATGTCGGAATAGGCGCTAGTGCACAGATAAGGAATAGCATGTGTCAATATAACAAGGGAAATCCAAATTGAAAGATGAAAGCCAATACTTGCATTACAATATCATAGTATATACTAGCACCTACATAGTACTCACATCATAACCACCATAGATATTAAAAAGAAAGTTACTAAAGTAACTTAAAACATTTCCACCTTAAAACAGAATATGCTTATAACACCTCATAAATATGAACTGTTGTACAAAGCTACTATAACTGACATGCAAAATCAAAAACATCCACACATTTTTAACAAAAAAACTTTCTTTACATCAATATTCAGATTAAATTGATCAAAGGATAGGCATTACTCATAAAGTACAACTCTTGATAGCAGAAAACATGATTTTCCACATGTACATAAACTTATATTTGAAAGTCAATGTATTTTTGGAAACTAAAACTACTGATACATGAAAATATTAAAGCAACCCTTAGCAGATACACCAATAAATTCGATTCTTCTTTATGCTTCTAATCACCCCATTGCAGTTCACTGAATCCAAAATCCAAAGCATAAAAAACTATCTACATTCATTTGCATTCAACTTTCTTTCCTTCGAACCTTATGTCAGATAAATTAGGTGCTGTTAAAATAATTAAATTGCTTTCACCTTAGACTTTCGATTTCTAGGCAATCTAAAAACTATTTCCATTCCAAACAAAAAATCTATTTTTTTAATTTTTAAATTGTACCTTCAAATTTAGATCTCCAAAATTTTTATGAATGATCTGTCACAAAAAGACAGGGAATGTCTACACTTATAATAAACCAAATCAAGAATATTATTTGGTTATAAGAAATCATACAATCCTTTAAGAACAAAGGAAAGTTACCTGAGTCAATAATAGAGTTCATACCTTGCACAACCATTCTTTCATCTAACTAGGTATATAGTAGAGAGGCCATTAGTCATTAAGCATATCAGTTCCACCAAAATCCCATAAACACATACTTCCCTTTTATTTCATTGATGAAAGTAACCCCAGATACACTGTGTATCTTACAGTGCATGCCTGAATGTTTGAGAAAACAAATTGGACCTACCCTTTAGATTCATATGTTGTCCCTGTAAAAATGATCTCAAAAAAACCATCCTACTATGCATGATGGTGAAGGAGCAAGGTTTCAACATAACATTGCAATACTTAATCACTCAAAAGGTAAGTTTAAAAATAACATAATATATACCATGATCACATGTCTGATGTAAGGCTACTAAAATAGAAAATAATTCGACCACATGAAAGACAATAAGTTTGAAAATCTTTTCTTAAAAATCATGATTGACAAGAACAATCAATTGCAATTTGATGCACAAAGTCGAAGATAATCAACATAAATGGAATCACATAATTTCTTGGATAATTTACATAATCTTTCCAATAATGCATCCTTATAAAAGGAGAAGTAAGGAAAAGTACAAAAAGGAGAACAATATATGTAAAATTGCGCATATGTTTGCAGGTCTATACTCTACATTTGAATCTCTTAATTAATGTGGGTCACAAACACAAACTAGTAATTAGTGTGTGGGTAAAACAATATCAATATATTTACTGAGATGTCCTGTAATGTATAGCTACTTTCCAAACCAAAAAAAATACAACAAAGTCAGAAATAAAGGCTTCCCAAAGGGAGAAAATGGAACAAACTTTTACTGTAATATGGATACACATAGTAAAAAATTATCTCAAGCTATAGAGAATATACACCTGGGTAGCACATACAAAGAGGTTAAAATAGCTAAAATTAGACATGATGAAGCCAAATGATAGCCAATCATGTTGAAATGCATGAAAACCCACAATATTATATGCAATGTGCATACACATGCATGGCATATATAAGGAACAAATGCTCTTTACTAATCACACAACATAATTTGAACCCAAAATCCGACGACATAATCCAATGCAAAGTACATTTTTTTGGTTTGCAATGATGAAAAGTATTGTACCTTTCGATTTATTTTAAGCATCGTCGAATTTCCAACGTCCCTAGCATAGGTTTTTCGACAACACTTTGCAACTCTTTGTTGTTGAATTTGCGACGATAGTGTGTCTAATTTTTGATGACACTCGGTGCATAAGTCGTCGGATTTTCGACGACCCTTGCAGGGTAAGTCGTCGAATTTTTGAACACCCTTGGAGGATAAGTCGTCGGATTGTCGACGACTCTTGGAGGATAATTCGTCAGATTTTTTACGTCCTTGGCTATTTTTTGAAATAATATAAAGACACGTTTCAAATAGTTTAAACCCATATTTCCAACGGTAACTAGGTTCATATTGTCGGATATTCGACGATGGATGAATTATAAATATAAACATTTTTAAACATTCTGAAATGTTTGCTATAGAAGCGACGGAAGGTTTGTGGAAATTATTTATTCCTTGACGGACGGTTTGAGGAATTGTTTTATTCTTCAACGGGTGGTTGAAGGAATTTTTTTTTCTTTGACAGACAGTTTGGGGGAATTTTTAAATTCTTCGACAAACCTTCGTTTGAGAAAATTGTGATGCATGAAACTTGATTTTTTAAGATTATCAATAGTATTTATTCATGAAGTTTGTGACAAAATTCCAAATAGAAATAATCCTGATCCAAACGAATACAATCGACAATTGCTTGCTAAACTATGGGATGCATCGAAATGAAGGCGTGATGGCAAATGCTATTATCCATGTAGTCAATGCAGGGTATTTAAGAGGAGAAGAATATTGATCTCAATAGCCACAAAACATTGGAGGGAACATGGACACACTAAGGGGGGGAATGAGTATTGTCCATTTGTAGGTTTAGCATTATAAAGTTTTTTATATTCTTTGCTTTGGTAAATGTATGTATTATTTTAATATTTCCTATATTAAACTATATCTATTGATGTTTTCATGTGTTTATAAAGGAAATACACCCTATGGAATATCGTGTAGAGGAAGTGCAGTCAGAACAAGTTCCGGATCAGGATCATGGAGCGTCCATGTTTAATGGAGAACAAGTGAATGATCATATTGAATAAGATGATCATACTGATAACGTAGTTGAGTATGATGGTACAAATACATTGATCCATTATTCATTTAATGTTAGAATGGATGATGACAATGACGATGATAATGAAAATATTGATGACTTTGATCATGTTCATGATATACCTCTTCTCGATAAGGCATATGAACCCCTTTATGAAGTCTCCAAAAACAATATTCTCCATGTTGTATTGTTGATAATGAACTTGAAGGTTATGGATGGTCTTTCAAACATATCAATCACACGGATGCTAAGGTATGTAAAATAATCCATCACATATATACGATCGTAATAAAATTTATCTTTATTCCTCTAAAATTGTATTCTTAACTCATTATTGATCATCATACGGATGAAGTGTGTTTCGTTAATATTATTTATTTATTACATTAACTATATATATATATATATATATATATATATATATTGTTGTAGCTTGATAGCTGAATTTTTGTTACCACCATCAAATATTTTACCTCGGACATATCAAGATTTATATTCCATCATGAAAGAGATTGCAATGCATTATGAAGCAATTCATGCATGCCTCGATGACCATGTTATATATTATAATCAACATGAATTTGCAACAGAATGTCTGGAATGTCATTTAACTAGATATCAAATAGATTAAGTAACAAAAAAGGTGCTTCAGAAGGTTATTTGTTATATTCCCATCATTCCATGTTTGCAATGACTGTTCAGCTCCAATAACATAGTGCAATTTATGGATTACTATGCCAGGAACAGAAGTCAATATGATGTTATTCGAATGCCTACATATGGTTATTCTTTTAGAGATATGGAGGAAAAGTGGGCTCACTTTAAAGAAGAACCACGTAATCTTAGGATTTCTTTGGCAGTAGATCATATTAATCCATTTTCACAAATGAAATCCATTTACACGGTGTGGCCTATTTTTGTTATCAACAATAACATTCCTCCATGGTTGTCAATAAAGAGGGGGCACATAATGTTGTCGATGATTATTCCAGGTATTTTGTGTCTACAACTATTTTATTTCTAATGTAGTATTTTCATCTCATTTGTTGTATTAGGTTTACTAATTTTATTTGTATATTTTTGCATTTTACTCTTGTGCATGGTTTATTTATATTAACGGTTCTCATAATTATATATTTTATATGTACTTCAAATCAATTAGGTAAGTTCCAAGTCAAAGATATGAATGTATATATCGAACCTCTTATAGATGAGTTACTGAAGTTATGGAATGGAATCACTATGTATGACGTATCTAGACCAATACGACAAATGCAATTTCAATTCCATGCAATGGTTGTATGGACAATACACGATGCCCCTGGGTTAACCCAATTTTGTGGTTTGTATTTTTAAGTTCCACTTTAATTGCATTTAATTATATGAATTAGTTAATATAGTTTATACATAGATATAATTGACATAGATATTCCATATCTATATATTGTAGGTCTTCAGACAAAGGGTAAATTTGCATGTCCAGTTTGTGGCCCTAACATAAAATCTCATTGCTCAAAAAGATTAAGAAAGGAGGTGTTTGATGAGTATAGACATTTCCTCTCTAAGAATCACGAGTATAGAACAACCAAAAAAATATTTTTCAATGGGAAGCAGGAGACTGGATTAAAACCATGGAGAATGACACCTCACCTTTGGAAGATGCAATACTATAGAAATTGTTATCATGGTACGTATGGATCATCGTATATGAATTGTTATGTATTTTAATTTTTATTGTGGGTTGTTTAATGTAGTGGCCATATTTTATTTATGATGTAATTTATTTATAAACTAATATTCATGATGTCCATCGTGATCATGAAGGAATTAATGGGCTTCCATGAGGAATGAAAAGTTATCCTATACAATTCAGCAAGTTTCCCTACTATGAGCACCTACAAATTGCTCATTTGTTTGATACAATGCATATTGGAAAGAATGTGACTGAAACATTATGGCAACTGCTGGAGCTAAGAAGAGAGAAAGATAAAATTGTGAAAGCTTGGAAAGACATTCAAGAAGGAAACCATGCAATGAAAGACATCATCCAATTTCATAGCAATGGATACCAAGTTAATATAAACTCAATTCCATGGATGTTTACGGAGCAACAAAGCAATGTTGTCAAAGAAGTAATGCGGAAAATTAAATTTCCTACTGGATTTTGTGCGAACTTGAAGAATATCATAACAAAAAAAAGGTGATTTTGTGGGGGTCAAAATACATGATTGGCACATCTTCATCAAGGTGGTAACTATTGTTATGTCCATATAATTCATTTTTTTTCATTTTATTGCATAATTTTTTTTCTTGTTTGTATACTCTTTGATTAAAAAATGGCGTGGTTTGTATATTGATACAGTATGTTCTATCTCTCTCTCTCCTGGACAACTTCGACAACAATGTCAAACAAGTTATATATAATATTGGTAAATACATGAGGTAACTAGCGATTAGTTTCTTGTGCTTAGTGTTTCTTTAATTCTCCGTATAATTTATATTGTTTTTTGTGCACTATTTCATGATATGTATATTAATGTTTTTTTTTGTTAAATATCGTTATTAGTTTGCGTCACTTGTATATAGTTGACATATAAATAATACATAAAGAATATATAAAGTATTGGAGGAGAGAAATTCATCATCTCATGTGTGAAATGCAGAAGCATATAGCTTCAGCATTTTTCAATGCACAGGAACACTACTTCATACTCCAAGTTGAGGAGATTGAGTTGTGTGGTCCTGTGCACTCAAGGTCCATGTGGATGGTTGAGAGGCACTTGAAATTTATGAAGGGCTTGGTGAGACAATGAGCACATGCTGAGGGTTCTATAATGGAAGGATATATGGTATACCAAAACATGTTGTATACTAGTGAATATCTTCCTAATTTAGCGTCAAAGCTCAATTTACGTCACATTTGTGATCCAGACTTCAATAAAAAAAATTGAAGGGGAGAAACTGAAGGGGAAAGGTAGATCGAGGAAGGTGAAAGGTAATTATTAGCTAGTGGATGTTTATTATATCGTTCATATTCTAATTGGATTTTCTAGTTATTGCATCAATTAAGAGCATATACTTTGTTCAGAAAATTTATAGTTGTCTTTCATTTTAATGATTATTGTCATTAAGCAGTTGGTCGAGAATGGGATTCAATTCATTTATATATCAATATTGACTTGATGAAGGTATGGATTGAATGATGCGAACAATAGGGCCATGGAATATCATGGGAAGGTGTGGCTTCATTGGTAAAAGAAGCACATCGCAATGGAGATAGAAATCTTACAGAAAGGGAAATCGATTTAGCATATGGTTTAAAAGATAAAATGGCAAGCATATTAATCAATCACTCTAAATTTTTTATTTTTCAAACTACATTTTGGTGTACATGTTGTTCTTTTCCATGTATGGCTGCATAACTATTGAATCATTGTGTAATCTTTTTCGTGTATTTCTTGTTGTAGGTAAAACACCATAAGGCTATGGTATGCAATGGTTGTAGATATCGCATCAAAAAATTGGATGAAACAAAGAAAACATCAGATTGTGGGATATCTGCAATCTTTTAGGTGACCAATGTTTCATCTAGAAGTGACAAACATCCAGAACTCTCAGAAAATTGATACTATGGGTATTTGGAAGATATTCTACAGTATGACTCTAAATCCTTTAAGGTAGTTCTATTCGTTGTCAAATGGTACATGTTACGATTGAGTCAACGTGACCCTAATAGAACTATTATTGAACATGATAATGTGTTTACCATGGTAAATACAAGGTTGTTTGAGCTAGGAACGAAGCCCTATGTCCTTCCAAGATAATGTGAACTGATATTTTACTTGGAGGTTCTAGGTAAAGCGGGTTAGTCATTTGTTGTGAGACACGATCCAAGGGGAAGGCCGGTAAAGTATAACGTAGATGATGGTAATGAAGAGGGTTCTCTGGAAGAAGAAGATGATGATGAAGAGCATGATCAACGGGTGAAATCATGAATCTGGGTGTCTATTTTGGGGGGGTTATGAGAAAAGCAATGTTGTTTTTTCAAGTTTGTCAACTTCGAGCAAAGAAAAATTATATTTGTAATTTAGAATTTCATTTTGTAGTAAAAACAAAAGTTGTAGAGAATTGTGTTAGCATTCTATCGGTTATTTTTTAGATTTTTTTTATTGGCATTTGAAGTGTTTGATAGTATGTTATTAATTAATGAAATTATAATAAATAGTCATGTTTTTTTACATTGGTTTATTCATTATTCAAATATTGTTAATTAAAAGAAAAATATGTTATGATGATCTAGATAGATTGTACTAAAGGCTGTCTATAAGTTTGTATTCAACAACCACATGCAATAATTATTAGAATTTTTTAAAGTGGACCAATCTGAAAAACAAGCATAAAACTGATATGTTTAGTTTAACACAACATCTTCCCTAATTTCCAATTCAAAAAAAATACTAAAACTACCCTTTTGAAGACAACACATCAATGTTGGGCACCATGATTTTTCCAACAAAAAAATTTCGTGTCTTTAAGAAGTTATTGAATTTTCATTTCAATGAATTCTATTAAATTTTGAAGCAAACCACACATCTTCTAACAAATATAATAAATAAATTTGGTGGATCACACCAAATTCAAAAAAAATAGCATCTATAGAAAGTAGATTTAATTGTGCAACTAATGGTATTATTTGTGAAGAGAAATTGTAAGTATTTGATATGATCTGATCTATCCGAAATTGGAAGAAGAGAAAAAAATGAAATGGAATTCCATTTCTGAAAATTTACAGTTTTTCAGCCGAACAAACATAACTGCCAAAAGTTACTTTTAATGGATACCGTTAATTTTAAATTTAGAAAGTTAGAAAGTTAGTTCTTTCTAACTTTAAAGTTAACGGTATCCATTAAAAGTAACTTTCAGCCAAACTATTTTTTTGGTCAAAAGTTAATTCAATGTTTTTAGTCGAAAAAATAAATTAGTTCAGCCAAAATATTACAGAATATGAATTCGGAAAAAATATCATACGAAATAGACACCCAGATTCATGATTTCACCCCAACATGAGTTAGATGATGATGATGATCCAGAACAAGATGTCCAAGAATTAGTTGAATCAAATGATGTAGCAGACAATGCCCATGAATATTATACCGACAATGACACGATGAGTATAACTGACTTAGATGACGATTATGATATGCCCAATCCTTACAATGTTGACTCTAGATCTGATGATACGGATGATGACTTGGATGAAGAAGACAATGAAATATATTGAAAGGTAAATATTTAATTAGACCTATTCTTTTATCTTATTTTTTTAAAGAGAGTTACTAACATCATCATCATCGCCATCATCACCATGATGAAGATGATGGTGATGATGGTGATGATGGTTATGATGATGATGATGATAATGATCATGATCATGATCATGATTATCATGATGATGAATATGATGATGATCAACATGATGATGATGACGAATATGATGGTGATGATGGTGATCATCATCATTTCTATCATCATCATCATCATCACCACCACAACCACCATCATCATCACCATTACCATCATCATCATCTTCTTCATCGTCGTCAACATCATCATCAAAATCATCATCGTCATCGTCATCATCTTCATCATCATCGTCATCGTCATCTTCATCATCATCATCCTCATCATCATCGACATCTTCATCTTCATCATCATCATCATCACCATCACCATCACCATTATCATCATCATCATCATCATCGCCATATTCTTCATCGTCATCATCGTCATCATTATCATCTTCATAGTCATCTTCCAGCTCATCATCATCTTCACCATCATCATCATCACCATCACCATCACCATCACCATCATCATCATCATCATCATCATCATCATCATCAACATAACCATCTTCATCATCATCATCTTCATCATCATCATCATCATCATCGTCATCATCGTCATCTTCATCATCATCATCATCTTCATCATCATCATCATCACCATCATCATGATCATCAACATCTCCATTTTTCTTCATCATCATCGTCATCTACATCATCATCATCATCACGATCATCATCATGATCATCATCATCAACTTCACCATCTTCATCATCATCATCTTCATCAACATAATCATTGCCGTCGTTGTCATGATCGTCATCATCATCATGATCATCATTGTCCTTGTTTTCATCGTCATCTTCATCATCATTGTCATATCTCCCTCATAATAGAAGTCTCAACATGTGGTGAAAATTGCCTTACTTCAAAACCAAGATAAGAAAATCATACAATACCAAATGATTCATAACAACATATGTTGATGTAATTGTAACTTTGGAATGTATTCACTTGTATGTCTTATGTATTGTACCCCAATGTTCCTATTGGGAGAATTAGTAATGTAATCAAGTCATGTCATACCCCGATTTTCCTATTGGGAGAATCAATAATATAAACAAGTCATGTAAATTCATAGAGGGAAACCTTCCTTATTGATCAAGGGTTAAAGTCCCCACAGTTGTGGGGCACTAGGTTTATTAGACTCTCCTAGAGAAGTTGGACCTGGTGAGTTAATTTCAAGTCAGAAACTAGTATAAATAGAGAGTGAGCCTCTTTATTTATCACACAGTTACTCACACTCAGTTGTAGTGCATAATTGAGAGAGAGAAGAAGTTGGGACAAGAGAGAGAGAGACAACTGCTGTCGGGAGATCATCTTTGTATATTTGGTTTTTACTTTTGGTGCTTATTCTATATCTGAGGAAGTTGTGGAGTTTTCTCCTTTATGGTTTCCCCAAGGAAAATATTTGTGTCCATTTTCTATTGTGATTGATCGATGTGCTTGTTATTCTCTCAGATAATATTCTAAGATCCTATAGCTCAAATGATAAAAATCTAACATGGTATCAGAGCTAACCTGAGAAGAAGACAATGTGCAGCTGCTGAAGTTAGGGATTCCTATTTTTTGGATCTCTCATTAGAGGAAATTTGGGGTCTAAAATGGGCCTTATAGGAAAATGTGCCAAAAATAATTTCTTGTGATTTGGAATTCAAGAACCAATAGAATTTCAATAAAATGAGTCAACCATAATGGTTGAATTGACATATTTCTCATAAAAAAACTACTTTTTTTGTTCGTATTTTCAGCATATATCCCTGTATGTTTACTCAAATTTTGATCGGGGGAGCTCATTGGATGTGGAATTTGATTACACATCCAAGGAGTACCCACAATTCATACTTTTGACGGACCCTGCTACCCCAAAAACCAGAAATACCTGAAAAAATGTGATGATGATGTCATCATGACATTTTTCAGGTATTTATGGTTTTTGGGGTAGTCATCATCGTGTTTTTTCAGGTATTTCTGGTTTTTGGGGTAGCGGGGTCCATAAAAAGTATACAGTGTGGGTACTCGTTGGATGCATAATCAAATTCCACATCCAACGAGCTATCCTTATCGAAATTTGAGTAAAACCACAGGGAGATATGTCAAAAATACGAACACAAAAAGTAGTTTTTTTCTTTCTTCCTCCAAAATTAATAAATATTATTTTATTATTTTAACTATTATTTCATTATTTCATTATTTTCCTTAGGAGGCCCATTTTAGACCTCAAAATTCCTCTAATGCTCCACATATCATCAACAAAAGGAGGATATGCTGACTCTCCTCTCTAGGGCACATCTTTCTGTCGAAGCAGAATCTAATTCTGAGGATTTTCAGTTTTTGACTCGACACTACAGTGGGAAATTAGGGATTTCCACAAAATTGGAATTTTTGAGTGAGCCTAGGTCAGGATTGATCTCCTCCACAAAATCAAAGTTTAGAGATCAAATTTGAATTTTTTGGTTGGGAAGAATTCCTGAAAAGTCAAACCCTAATCTACCCCTGAACCAAAAAACCAGCTCTGTAGAAATCCAGCTCCAAATTCAATCCGGACATCTTAAACTGGTAAGATCTAAATATTTTGTATTTCCATTTGAGGTTCTCTGTTAAGATGCCTCAACATACCAAGTTTGATAAAAATCTTGAGGGAGATGACAACTTTCGAGCCTGGAAGTATAGGATCTCCCTGGTCCTGGAAGAAAATGAATTGGACTCCTACATAAGTGAAGAGGTTCCAATTCCAGCGGGAGATGAGGCTAAGGCCTTACACAAAAATAAATTGGTCATGGCTAAGAGGATTATTGCTGATTCAATCAAGGATCTCCTTATACCTCAGGTGTCCTCCCTAAAGATACCCATAGAGATGTTTGATTCCTTGACCAAGTTGTTTGAAGGGAAGAACATAAATTGAAAGATGACTCTGAGAAATCAATTGAAGAATGTAAAGATACAGAATGAAAAGACTACACAGTCTTACATTACAAGGGTCTCTCAGATCAAGGAACAACTTGAAGTAGTAGATGAATATGTAGAGAATGTAGAGATTGTGATGACCACCTTGAATGGTATCCCTAGAGCATGGGACTCCTTCATTCAAGGGATCTGTGTAGGAAGAAACTAATCAAGTTTAGCAGAATATGGGAAGAATGCTCACAAGAAGAAGCTCAAAAAGTAGCTCGAGAAGAAAATATGGGAAATGAAGATCAAGATATCACAGTACAATCCAAGAAGAGAAAAACAAACCATCTCCAAGGTAAGCAATGCCATCCTAGAAGATCTAACAATAATATACCTAAATTCAGATGCTTTACATGTGATGAAAGAGGACACTATGCTAGAGATTGTCCTAGGAACAAAAATGGCTCTCACAAGAAGACGGGAAACAAGAAAATAAATAATGCTAACACTACAGAGGATGATGAACCTCCCAAGAAGAGAATCGAGCAAGAAAGTGATGATTCTTCAAGTGATGAAGAATATGTTCTGATCTCTTCCCTCACAAGAACTGTCTCACATGGAAACAATGATTGGCTTATAGACAGTGGTGCTTCCAAACACATGATGGGATTTAAGGAATCCTTTATGAGACTATCAGAACATGAATCACCCCACAAGGTGAAACTTGGGGATGACTACTAGTATCCAATAAAATGTAGTGGTGAATCCTCCTACAAACTAGACTCTGGAAAGTATATAAAGATGAAGGATGTCCTATTTGTACCAGGACTAAAGAAGAACCTTCTCTTCATCTCTGGATTAAATGCAAAAGGCATGAGGGTTGCATTTGTAGATGGCCAAGTCCTCATGTGGCCAAAAGGAAAGACTATTGACGATGCAGTAGTAATTGGAGAACAAGAGGGAGGACTATACAAATTGAAGGGCCAACCAGAACAAGCTTTGGTTCATGACTCAATAGAACCAAATGAACTATGGCATAGAAGGATTGCACATGTGCACTACAGGGCACTACCACTTGCAAGAAAAGTTGTTGAAGGTCTTCCATAAATGAAAGCAAAACATGAAGGTGTATGCAAAGGATGTTCGAAAGGAAAGAACACAAAGAATACATTTCCAAGTAGCGAGAGCAAGGAAAAAGGAATCTTGTAAATCATCCACTCCAATGTATGCGATCCAATGTCATCCAGTTCTCTAAGCAGTTATGTATATTATGTTTCTTTCATTGATGATTTTTCTAGGATGACATGGATATACTTCATGAATAAAAAGGATGAAGTATTCAACAAATTCAAAGAATTCAAAGCCTTGATCAAGAACCTCACATAGAAGAAGATCAATATCTTTCAATCAGATAATGGCAGAGAATTCACATCAAATGAATTCAAAGAAATATGCAGATATTGAAGGATTAAGAGGGAGTTGACCACTCCATATAATCCACAACAGAATGAGGTTGTGGAAAGAAAGAATAGAACAATCATGGAAGCAGCAAGGGAAATGATTCATGATCAAGGCCTTCCCATGCATCTATGGGAAAAATCTGCCAGGACAGTTGTGTATGTATAGAACCGTACTCCACATAGAGTACTCGAGAACAAGGCACCTGAAGAAGTCTTTTTCGGAAAGAAACTAGAAGTCAGTCATCTCAGAATATTTGGATGTCCAGTGTACATACACATTTCAAAAGAGAAGAGGACAAAGTTAGATCCTTCAGGAAAGAAGGATATATTTGTGGGATACTCTGAGAACTCGAAGGATTACAGAATATACTTCCCAGGATTCAAGAAGATAGACATCAGAATAGATGTAACATTTGATGAAGAATTAGCTTACATAAATTCCAAAAAAAGACCTGTTGAAGACTCTGAAGAATCAAAAGTACCATAATCCGTAATACAACTATGAACAAGGAAACTCCAGAAGAAGATCGAGAAATGGAAGAACCTTAGGAACTAGTAGATCCACCTCAAGAGAAGAATCCTCACAAGAGGAAACTTGCATGGGTACAAGAGGCTATACAAGGTGCAGAAAGATATGGGGCTCCAGAAGAAATGAACAGAGAAAGAAAGAGAACTAGGTCCTACTCCAGATATGTAGCCTTATTATGTGAGATCATCGATAAACAACCTTCCAAATATGAAGAAGCAATAGAGAAGAAATAATGGACGGATTCTATGATCGAGGAGTACCAGTCAATCATGAAGAATGATGTTTGAGATGTTGTCCCAAGACCAGATTGGAAGTCTATTGTGACTTCCAAGTGGATCTACAAGATCAAGCATGCTGCAGATGGTAGCATAGAGAAATATAAAGCAAGATTTATGGCTCATGGTTTCTCCCAGAAAGAAGGAATAGATTATGAATAGACTTTTGCACCTGTAGCCAGATACACCTCCATCAGATCAGTACTTGCTCTGGCTACAGTCATGAAATGGAAGGTACACTAGTTGGATGTCAAGACTACCTTCTTAGATGGTGTAGTAGAAGGGGAAGGGTTTTGAGACACATGACAGGGAGACTCATGTGTGCAAACTGAAGAAAGCCTATACAGTTTGAAACAGGAACCCAGGACATGGTACGATAGAATTGACAGCTTCCTGACTAGGTTGGGATTTACCAAGAGTAAAGCAGATTCCAAACTTTACTACAAGGTTGAAGAAGGTAATGCAATGATGCTCCTACTGTATGTAGATGACCTATTTTTAACAGGTGTAGATGGGTTGATTGCAGACAGAAAGAGGAATCTAGTTGTTGAGACTGAGATGAGGACTTGGGTATGATGCACTAATTTCTAGGCATGGAGGTGTGGTAGAATGCAGATGGAATCTCCATAGGGCAAGGGAAGTATGCAGTAGAGATCCTGAAGAGGTTAGGGATGATGGAATCCAATGCCATGACCACACCTATGGCATCAAACCTGAAGCTTATGAGTGATGCTTCATCCAAGTCAGTTGATGCTATGATGTATCATCAGATGATTGGATCCTTGATGTACCTTACGAATACGAGACCAGATATTTTCTTTGGTGTGAACACATTGAACAAGTTCCTGACAAACCCGAGACATGTTCACTTGATTGCTACAAAGCATATTCCAAGGTACCTGAAGGGTACAGTTGATTATTGGCTCAAGTATCAGGCGAATCAGAAGATTAACCTGGAAAGTTATGTGGATTCATATTGGGCAGACAGTGCCATTGATAGGAAGAGCACTTTAGGGTACTGCTTCAGTATGGGATCAGGTGTGATCTCGTGGTTTAGTAGGAAGCAATCTTGTCTGGCACTGAGTACAGCCGAAGCAGAGTATGTTGCATCTTGTTCAGCTAGCTGTGAGGCAGTGTGTCTTAGGAAGCTACTATTGGATTTTTTTGATCTCCGGTTGGATGCTACTTGCATATATTGTGATAACCAGAGTTGTGTGAAGTTGTCATAGAACCCAGTGTTCCATGACAAGTCGAAGCATATCGAGATCAAATATCACTATATTAGGGATATGGTTCAAAGAGGAATAGTGAAGCTCCAGTATGTTGTGACAAACAAGTAGATAGCTGATGTGTTTACCAAACCATAAGCTAGAGTGAAGTTTGAGTACTTCAGGGAGAATCTTGGTGTTCTCCAGATCGAGGTTCCCTCCAAAGGGAAGTGATGAGTCCATGAGCCTTTCTGACATGGTTGATGTGTTCACCCCATGGACAAATATAAGTGCAGATCCATTCTGATGTGACTGTGGGATGTGTTCATCCCACATGATCAGATATAAGTGGTGAGCCTTTGTTACATGGTTGATGTGTTCATCCCATGGTAAGATATAAGTGGTGAGAATTTTTGACATGGTTGATGTGTTCATCCCATGGTCAAATGTGAGTGCTGAGCCTTTCTTACATGGTTGATGTGTTCATCCCATGGTAAGATATACATGTTGAGCCTTTCTTACATGGTTGATGTGTTCATCCCATGGTAAGATATAAGTGCCAAGCCTTTTTGACATGGTTGATGTGTTCATCCCATGGTCAAATGTGAGTGATGAGCCTTTTTGACATGGTTGATGTGTTCATCCCATGGTTATATGTGAGTGCTAGGCCTTTCTGACATGGTTGATGTGTTCATCCGATGGTCATATGTGAGTGATGGGCGGGCCTTTCTGACATGGTCATTGGATGTGTTCCTCCCATGGTTAGATATAAGTATTGAAGAAGATGAAGACCTACATAGAGGCTAGGCCTACAATTAGCATGAAAAAAGGGATGGCTTTGTAGAACTTCCTATGATGAGTAGAATTGAGAGATAGCACAATTTATTCAAGATAGCAGAAGCAGTGATGATCCATATTTGGTGATGATCCAGTGATGATCCAAATGATCCATACTTGGTGATGGTATACTTGATGATGGTGGACTTGATGATGATCCAGACATGATGATGATCTAGTGACAACGACTTGTGCTGATGAAGTGTGTCGAGAGAATACCTTCCTAGTTAAGAGGGAGTGTTGATGTAATTGTAAGTTCAGAATGTATTCAATTTTATGTCTTATGTATTGTAACTCGATGTTCCTATCAAGAGAATCAGTAATGTAATCAAATCATTTCATACCCTGATGTTCCTATCGGGAGAATCAATAATATAAAAAATTCATGTAAAGGCATAGAGGGTAACCTTCCTTATTGATCAAGGTTTAAAGTCCCCACAGTTGTGGGAAACTAGGGTTATTAGACTCTCCTAAAGAAGTCAACCCTAGTGAGTTAATGTCAAGTCAAAAACTAGTATAAATAGAGAGTGAGCCTCTCTATTTATCACACAGTCACTCACACTTAGTTGTAGCGCATAACTGAGAGAGAGAAGCTGGGACAAGAGAGAGAGAGACAACTGTTGTTGGCACACCATCTTTGTATCTTTGGGTTTTACTTTTACTGCTTATTCTATCTCTGAGGAATTTACGGGGTTTTCTCCTTTATGGTTTCCCCGAGGAAAATCTTTGTGTCCATTGTCTATTATGATTAAGTTTTGTGCTTGTTATTCTCTCAGATAAGATCCTAAGATCATATAGCTTAAATGATAAAAATCTAACAACATAAAGGTAAGTACATGGCACATTAGATGGCACATTAAGTAAGTACATGGCACATTAGATGGGTAAGTATATGGTACATTGCATGAACAATATGGAACGTTAGATGGGTAAGTACACACATTAAATGATTGATAACAACATAAAGTTTAGAGAAGACATTTGTTTTAAATAAGGAATTCAATGATTGAGATTGGTTTTATGATGTTGATGTATTAGTATGATGTAACATGTTAAATTGTTAATGTATGATTCATGAATCTATGATGATTCTGAATTTAAGACTTTAAAATTGTCCGACATTAGTGAATCAATTTCTTCTCAACCCCCATATAGGCCTTAAAAATTAAGAAGATGTAACTATTTACCTAATCCGTGACTATGAAAAATCGTGCGTAGGCTTGAAAATACTACAAATGAATTGGAAAGAGAGATAGAAGAGGTCCACCCAATCACCAAGCCTCCTGAGAACCCATTAGCCTCCGATGAAACAAACTCACAATTAGTAAACATATTCTTCAGAATCAAAATGAAAATAACAACCATGAAAGGAAAATATTATAATCTTGGAAAAATCCAAGACCGATGAAAACCTTGTTGGAAATTAATGGATATCAGTCTAGAAAATATTAATAAAAAACATGGTTTCATGAGATAACATAATGCTTTAGGACTGTTACCACCTTTTTTGCATGGGTGGTCAATTGGAGTTTTGATGAGCTAAACTGGGCTAATTCCTAGTGTTTTTTAGCATGAGTTTGTTGAGCTAAACTGGGCTAGTCACTTGCCATGATTCCTGGGATCTGTGTTCAGTATCTATAAAATAAAAGCTTGGCTAGTCCTGTCAACTAGATCAACATTCTGAGCACATCGTAGCCTCTTATGCATCAGAAAACAGTATCTAGGTCTCGTACTTTTTTTAATAATTCTGGGATCCTTATTATAAGTCCTAGGTCAGCTCTATTTGTAAAGGCTAGTAGTAGGAGGCTTGATTTTCAATTGTGGGAAAACTATGCATGTTTTCATTTGTCTCTCTGCCTTCATAATGACAGTCAACAACATTTTAGGGCATCTCTGATTTGAATTTTGGGCATGGTACAGACCTAAAATGTGGTCCATCCTATGGCAGAAATGCATCAATACATTAAGTTTGTCTTCCAGCACAAGGGGTGGGAAAAGGTTACAAGAATATTTATTTGTCTATTTTGGGAAATCTTTGACACACCATCAATGATGGACCTATAGCAGATTATCCATTATATGGTCTCTGAGGAATCTTTAGTGTGCACAAAATCGATTATTGGTGAGAGATATTGTATTTTGATGACAAGAGCCAACTGGAAGTGTAGAAAGATGTTTACTGAGGTGACAGTGGGTAACACCCTTAGGTTATAGTTGGGCTAGCTTGTTTTTAGGGGCTTAATCACAAGTTCTAGATGAAACTGTAACAAGGACTTTGCAAAACTACTTTTGGTAGAGTTCATTAATAAATCATTGATGGAGTTGATTGTGTGCCAAACTATAAGCACAATTGTTTGTGTTTTTTTTTAGCTGACATAGCTCAAGGCTAAAATGCAACCCCATGCTTATTATGCTCGGTGCACCCATTAGATTTCCTTCTCTTGCTTTGATGAGAAGGTAGGCCCTACCCATACATACAAAATTATAGTTTATGTTGTAGGTTAGATATGCTCAACACTAGCAATGGAAGTCAGGAATTTCCCCACCTATATAGACTCAAACTTCTTGTGCAAAGCATGCTTTCCACTTGTACGAGGATAGACATTTTCCAATTCAATACTTTAAGGGATCGACAATAAGAGCAACATACTATTATGTAGCCTGCTTCAACCAAAATATTGGTAGCTTCTTCCTTATTCATGCCTTAGTATACTTAGTAAAACATGGACTTAAAAGAAGGATTCACATAAACTTTGTTGGAAATTAATGGATAGTAGTCTAGACATATATATGCCAAAATGAATAGCACTGGAGGGATGGAGTTATGAGGGATTAATGTACAGATAAGGAATGTTTTCTCGTTGTGTTGCATAAGTAAGTATTGTGGTTTTCAAACAATTGATCCAACATAAAATTTCAATAGTGGTATACTTATAAAATCCTACCCTTTCCTTTCAGTTATAGAAATTGTCTTGATAATTCTATACATCCTTATTCACCTTAGTGGTGCCATAGGCTAGATAGGGTGGGGAATCGAGATTGTATTATAAACAAAACAATTATTCCATGACATTTTTAGGTATACATTTCCTTTGTATATCCTCTATCTTTCCTCATTTGTGGCATATTCTTGCACCTTAGATCTACAAACTCAGGACTGCATTATTCATTTTTGCAAAAACCTGCAAACCCTAATTTCACTATTGTTTGTCTATTGTTATCTCTCATATACCTCTCAACGTTTGGTTGTAACCCTAAATGATGGAATTTTTCCATTCCATTCATGAATAATTTCATTCATTTGAACCCTAAACATTAATAATTCCATTCAATTCAACCCTAAAGGATGGATCCAGATGCAATTGATACAACCTCAAAACCATAATGGCTATCGAGACAAGATTCGGACGGGAGTTTGTTTTCATGAGTTGGAAGTTTTTCTAAGTTATATGTAAGCCTTCAGGTGTAGAGTAAGGAGAGAGGAGTGGCCAAGAAAATGAATAATCAAGCCAATGTAGATTGGAGAACTAACCTAGAAGTTGTGTGATCAGGTCGATGTAGCGTTAGAAGCTCTCAGAATGTCAACTCATCTATATAGGTTGGAGAAAGTAATGCATTTTGTTGGATGTCTGACATATAATCTATACTACCGACATCTTAAATTCGTTTAGATGACTTTAGCCATGTCTACAGGGAGCACAATATGAGTGCAGACCATTTATCCAAGGAAGCATTTAATATGAAGGCTGGCCTCCTCTCCTTCTCGTAACTTTTAGAAGGAGAAATCATTGAGGAAGGCATGATACAGTTAATTTAATAGACTTTTAATTTGTGTGGCATAGTCTTTTTTGGTTGTTTCTACTATAGGGTATATCAGCATCTTTCTTGTTTTAGCTAGGGATATGAGTTTGTTTTCATCCCCTCATGGGTGTGTTTTCTCCACCCTCGATGCCTCCTTGGATAAGATATTTGGGATCCTTATGTTCTCTGTATGGTATTGCTACTTCAGTCATCTTGGGATTGTGGATTCCATCCCTCCCCTTGAGATATTTTTTGATACTGATGATCTCCACTCATTAATAGACAGACTTATTGCCAAGACTATGTAAGCGTTACCTTTTATTCACTACTGAATATCAAGGAACACCTCTTTTCCTTATGAAAAAACAAGATACAAAATATTTGCAAATGATTTTATCACATATATTGAGATCCATAAACGGGTTCTTTTGTATTTTTGGGTGAGGAAACAAACTAAATTAAAATAGGTACACATAGGAATATTGTAAAAAACATAGTTTGTATTTTGAGATTAATTGGCTGAAGCATTTGATATGGAATGAATTGATATCTATATCGTGTTAAAGGACTAAGTGATGAATTTTTATACTAGGGAATTATTTATATTGTTCAAGATAATGGTATCACCATTATGTCATGCTTATAAGTATTTCCAAGTTTTCTGCTAGTATTTTACTATTTTCTGCCAATTTTTTTCTAGCCATGGTGCAGGTAGAACCAAATAGGTATTTGTTAGACCTGTCTTCCTCCAGCGAGGGGGGTTTGGGAAGGCTATGTTAGTTTTTCAACATTAAGCTACCATTATTAGGATCTTTAATTGAGAGAATAACAAGCACAGC
This sequence comes from Pseudotsuga menziesii, assembly GCA_001517045.1. Taxonomy (NCBI): domain Eukaryota; kingdom Viridiplantae; phylum Streptophyta; class Pinopsida; order Pinales; family Pinaceae; genus Pseudotsuga; species Pseudotsuga menziesii. Next base: position 159,641 of record LPNX010240578.1, read on the forward strand.
AATCAAACACAAGAGACAATGAACACAGTGTTTTTCCTTAGGGAAACCATAAATGGAGAAAACCCCGCAACTTCCTTAGAGATAGAATCAGCACAAAAGGTAAAACCCCAAAACATTAAGATGCACTCCTGACAGCAGTAACCTTCTTCTTCTTTAGCCCCAGTGTCTTCTCCTTCCTCAACTATGCACTACACTTGAGTGTGTAAGTGATGTGTGCTAAATAAAGAGTCCCACTCTCTATTTATACTAATCCCGACATGACAGAAACCCTACTAGGGCCGACCTCTACTAGGAGAGTCTAATAACCCTAGTGCCCTGGAACTACGGGGACTTTAACCCTTAGACAATAGGAGGGTTACCCACAATGACTTAACATGACTTGTTTACATTAATGATCCTCCTGATCGAAACATCAGGGCATGAAAACATGACTTAATTACATTATAGATACATCCCAGAATAAACATCAGGTTACAATACATAAGATACATAGATGAATACATTCTGAAGTTACAATTACATAAACACTCCCTCTTAACTAGGAAGGTATTCTCTCGACACAATTTTCATCACTGGTCTTCTTCTCTGGATCTTCTCATCATTTTCATCTTCAATTCATCTTCATCTGGATCTGGATCATCACTCAATCTGGATCATCATCACTGGATCATACTCAATTTTGAACATCACTGGATCATCATCACTGGATCTGGATCATCACTCAATCTGGATCATCACTGCTGGTTCTGGATCATCACTTGATTTGGATCTCTCAGAGTCATCATAACTGGATCTGGATCATAGCTCGATCTGGATCATCACTGCTGGTCATCATCATATGTGCTATCTCATAATTCTTCTCGTCACAGGAAGTTCTATAGAGCCAGCTCTTTTTCATGCTAGTTGTAGGCCTAGCCTCCATGTAGGTATTCTTTAGCACTTATATCTAACCTACTCGTTAGAAAGGAACAACAGTCACATCCATCCAGGTGGAAACACATCCTGCTCATAATGATGGAAGAGTTCCACACTTCCATCTATGCTGGAACACATCCTGCTTACAATGATGGAAGAGCTCCGCACTTAAATCCATCCAGGAGGGAACACATCCTACTCACAATGATGGAAGGGCTCTGCACTTACATCCATCCAGGTGGGAACACATCCTACTCACAATGATGGAAGGGCTCTGCACTTACATCCATCCATGCGGGGACACATCCTGCTCACAATGATGGAAGGGCTCTGCACTTACATCTAACCTGGTAGGAACCAAATCCTATTCCCTCGTCAGAAAGGCATGCACTCACATCTGACCTGGTAGGAACCAAATCCTACACCCTCACCAGAATGGCCCCCAGTCCCATACTGAGCTACCTGGTAACGAACCAGGTGCCTCCACTCTCCCGAAGAGTGGTAGTTTCCCTTACATCTTTCCTACTCGACAGAATGGCCAACACTCACATCTGACATGGGAGGAACCTAATCCTTTAGCCATGACAAAATGGTTCAACCCTTATATCTAACCTACTCGTTAGAATGGCTCTCGTAGTCCCGGACTGAGTGTTCCTGGTAACTGACTAGGTACCTCCATTCCCAGAATGGAAATCAGCACTCATATCTGACATGGAAGGAACAAAATCCTCTCACCATGATAGAATGGCTCAGCCCTTATATCTGACTTGCTCGTTAGAATGGATATGGATCTCAACACTCATATCTAACATGGAAGGAACCAAATCCTCTCGCCATGACAGAATGGCTCAGCCCTTATATCTAACCTACTCGTCAGAATGGCTATGGGACTCATCACTTTCCCTTGGAGGAAACCTCTATCTGGAGAACACCAAGCTTCTCCCTGAAGTACTCAAACTTCACTCTGGCCAATGGATTCGTCAACACATCGGCTATTTATTCCTCCGTCGCAACATACTGGAGCTTCACTACTCCCCTCTGCACCATATCACTGATATAGTGATACTTGATCTTGATATGCTTTGATTTGTCATGGAACACTGGATTTTTTGACAACTTCACGCAACTCTGGTTGTCACAATGTATACAAGTAGCATCCATATAGAGATCAAATAAATCAGCCAGTAGCTTTCACAGCCATACTGCCTCACAACTAGCTGAACAAGCTGTGACATACTCTGCTTTAGCTGTACTCAGTGCCACACAGGATTGCTTCTTGCTGAACCAAGAGATCACACCTAATCCCATACTGAAGGAACACCCTGAAGTGCTCTTCCTATCGATGGCACTGGCTGCCCAATTTGAATCAACATAACCCTCTAGGTTAATCTTTTGATTCACATCGTACTTGATCCCATAATCAACTGTACCCCTCAGGTACCTCAGAATATGCTTTGCAGCAATCAAGTGAACATTTCTCGGATCTGCCAAGAACTGGCTCAAGGTGTTCATAGCAAAGCAAATGTCTGGTCTTGTGTTCATCAGGTACATCAATGACCCAATCATCTAACGATACATCGTATCATCAACCGACTCTGATGAAGCATCACTCAATAGCTTCATGTTGTATGCCATAGGTGTGGCCATAGTCTTGCAGTCCATCATCCCAAACCTCTTCAGGATCTCCACTGCATACTTCCCTTGTCCAAGGATGATTCCATCCACACTCTGCCACACTTCCATACCTAGGAAATAATGCATCATACCCAAGTCCTTCATTTTTAACTCAGCAACAAGATTTCTCTTCGTATCAGCAATCAACCCATCCATACCTGTCACAAACAGATCATCTACATATAGTAGAAGTATCATTGGGTCGTCATCTTCAACCTTGTAGTAAAGGTTGGAATCTGCTTTACTCTTGGTAAATCCCAAACTAGATAGAAAGCTATTGATTCTACCGTACCATGTCCTGGGTTCCTGTTTCAAACCATACAGGGCTTTCTTCAATCTGCATACATGAGAATCCCTGTCATGTGTCTCAAAACCGAGTGGTTGTTCTACATACACTTCCTCTTCCACTACACCATTCAAGAAAGCAGTCTTGATATCCATCTGGTGTATCTTCCATTTCATCACTACAACCAGAGCAAGTACTGATCTGATGGAAGTGTATCTGGCTACAAGTGCAAATGTTTCTTCATAGTCTATTCCTTCTTTCTTATAGAAACCCCGAGCCACAAATCTTGCCTTATATTTTTCAATGCTACCATTTGCAGCATGTTTGATCTTGTAGATCCATTTGGAAGTTACAACTAACTTCCCGTCTAGTCTTGGGACAACATCCCAAACATCATTCTTCATTATCGATTGGTATTCTTCAATCATAGCATCCTTCCATTCTTTTTGTTCTTCCGCTTCTTCATAACTGGAAGGTTCTTTATCAATGAAATCACATAGTAATGCTACATATCCAGAGCAGGATCTGGTCCTCTTTCTTTCTCTGTGATTCTATTCTGGAGCCCCATATCTTTCCACACCTTAGATAAGTTCTCATACCCAAGCAGGTTTCCTATTATGAGGATTCTTCTCCAGAGGTGGATCTACAAGTCTATGTGGTTCTTCAAATTCTCGATATTCTTCTTGAGTTTCTTCATTCATGGTTGTATCATGAATTTTGGGTGCTTCTGCTTCTTTAGGTTCTTCAGCAGGTCTCTTTCTGGATTTGTTGTAAGCTGTGTCTTCATCAAATGTTACATCCCTACTGATGTCAATATTCTTGTATCTTGGGAAATATATTCTATAAGCCTTCGAGCTTTCAGAGTATCCCACAAATATACCCTTCTTTATTGAAGGATCTAATTTTGTTCTCTTCTCTTTTGGAATGTGTATGTACACTAGACAGTCAAATATTCTGAGATGGCTGACTTCTGGTTTCTTGCTGGAGAAGACTTCTTCAGGAGTTTTTTTCTTGAGTACTCTATGTGCAGTATGGTCTTGTACATACATTGATGTTCTGGCAGCTTCCGCCCAAAGATGCATAGGAAGGTCTTGATCATGAAGCATTGCTCTTGCAGCTTCCATGATAGTTCTATTCTTCCTCTCTACAATCCCATTCTGTTGTGGATTATAAGGAGTGGACAACTCCCTCTTAATCCCTGATTCTTTGCATAGCTCTTTGAATTCATTTGAAGTGAATTCTCTACCATTATCTTTTCGAAGGGTCTTGATCTTCTTTTCAGTATGGTTCTCGATCAAGGCTGTGAATTCCTTGAATTTGTTGAATACTTCGTCTTAGTTCTTCATGAAGTAAACCCATGTCTTTCTAGAAAATTCATCAATAAAAGAAACATAATATGGATACCTGCTTAGTGAGTTTGATGACATAGGACCGCATACATCGGAGTGGATGATTTCCAAGATTCCTTTTGCTTTGCTTTCACTGCTCGGAAATGTCTTCTTTGTATTCTTTCCTTTCGCACATCCTTTGCAGACCCCATCATGTTTTGCTTGGATTTCTGGAAGACCTTCAACAGCTTTGCTTGCAATAGGTAGTGCTCTATAATGCACATGTGCAAGCCTTCTATGCCAAAGTTCACTTGGATCTACTGTGTCATGGACCAAGGCCTATTCTGGATGGCCCTTTAATTTGTACAATCCTCCTTCTTGTTCTCCAATCACTATCGCATCATCGATAGTCTTTCCTTTTGGCCACATGATGACTGGACCATCTATGAATGCAACCCGCATTCCTTTTGCATCTAATGCTGATATGGAGAGGAGGTTCTTCTTGAGTCTTGGTACAAACAATACTTCTTTCATTGTTAGAGACTTTCCATAGTCTAGCTTATAGGAAGATTCCCCACTACCTTTTATTGGATATTGGTAGTCATCTCCTAGCTTCACCTTGTGAGGTGATTCATGTTCTGACAGTCAGCAAAAGGATTCCTTGAATCCAGTCATATGTTTGAAAGCCCCACTATCTATAATCCAATCACCACTTCCATGAGTAATGTTACCTGTGAGAGTGAAGATCAAAACATATTCATCCTCGCTTGAAGAATCTTCACTTTCATATCTGGTTCTTTTCTTGGATGGTTCATCATCCTCTGCAGCATGAGCATGATGTCTTCTTTTGTTGTTCCTCTTTGTTATCTTTTGTTTCTTAGGACAATTCCTTTCATAGTGTCTTCATTCATCACAGGTATAACATATGATCCTAGATAAATCTTTTCTAGTGTTATCTTTATGAGAGTGCTTGCCTCTTAAGTGATGAGATCTTCTTTTGGTTGTCTTGGAGTGTGACTTGGAGTGTACTATGAGAGCTTGATCTTCACTTCTCATCCTTTCTTCTTGAGCTGCTATCCAAGCTTCTTCTTGAGAGCACTCTTCCCATAGTCTGCTAAATTTGACTAACTTCTTTCTAGCACAGATTCCTTGGATGAAAGAATCCCATGACCTAGGAAGGTCATTCAAGGAAGTCATCACAATCTCTGAATTTTCCACTTCTTCATCTATTGCTTCTAGTTGTTCCTTGATCTGAGAAAATCTTGTGAAGTAAGACTGGATTGTTACTGCATTCTGAATCTTCACATTCTTCAGTTGGTTTCTCAGAGTCATCTTCTGGTTTATGTTCTTCCCTTCAAACAATTTGGTAAGGGAATCAAACATAGCTTTAGGTGTCTTGAGAGAGTACACCTGTGGGATAAGGTGATCCTTGATAGAATTAGAAATGATCCTCTTTTCCATAACCAAATTCTTCTTATGCAAGGCCTTAGCCTCATCTCCCTCGGGAACTGGAACCTCCTCATGGATGTAGGATTCTAACTCATTTTCTTCCAGGACCAGGGAGATTCTATACTTCCAGACTCGGAAGTTATCATCTCCCTCAAGCTTTTCATCAAGCTTGGTATGATGAGACATCTTAACTGAGAACCTCAAATGGAAATACAAAATATTTTATATCTTACCAAGTCAAGATGTCGGATCTGAATTTTGAGTTGAAATCCTGTAGAGCTGGTTCAGGAGCAAATTAGGGTTTTGCTTTTCTGGAGTTCAGTCCACCCAAATGCCTTGAAATTTATCCCTAAAGCTTGGGCTCACTGAAAAATTCCTCTTCTGTGAAAATCCCTAATTTCTGGTAGCAGTGACAGGTCCAAAATTGAAAAACCTCAGAATTGGATTATGTTTTGACAGAAAGATGTGCCCTAAGGAGGAGAGTTATTCCACCTTACTTTTTCTGAAAATATGTGGAGAGAGATCCACAAAGTAGGAATCCCTAGTTCCTGCAACTGCACATTTTCTTCTTCTCAGGTTAGCTCTGATACCATGTTAGTTTTTCAACAATAAGCTAGCATTATTAGGATCTTTAACTGAGAGAATAACAAGCACAACAATCAAACACAAGAGACAATGAACACAGTGTTTTTCCTCGGGGAAACCATAAATGGAAAAAACCCCACAACTTCCTCAAAGATAGAATTAGCACAAAAGGTAAAACCCCAAAATAGTAAGATGCACTCCCGACAGCAGTAACCTTCTTCTTCTCTAGACCCAGTGTCTTCTCCTTCCTCAACTATTCGCTAGAATTGAGTGTGTAAGTGATGTGTGCTAAATAGAGAATCTAGCTCTCTATTTATACTAATCTCGACATGACTAAAACCCTACTAGGGTCGACCTCTACTAGGAGAGTCTAATAACCCTAGTGCCCCGGACATGCGGGGACTTTAACCCTTAGACAATAGGAGGGTTACCCACAATGACTTGACATGACTTGTTTACATTATTGATCCTTTAGATCGGAACATCGAGGCATGACAACATGACTCAATTACATTATAGATACATCCTGGAATAAACATCGGGTTAGAATACATAAGATACATAGATGAATACATTCTGAAGTTACAATTACATCAATAGGCTAGAGGAAAGTGAGACATCCTGTAGGTCTACAAGGGCTAGATAAACTAGATGTCATAAGATCAGAAGAAAATTCAATAAACACATGGAAATTTTTCTTAAAGGAGGGGGGTCATGTTCCTATGATGATGAGACAGTTGGAGACATCAAGGTACCCTTAAGGTACAAACACCTAGTGAAACAATGGGTGACTAGAGATCTTCCTCAAGTAAACACTTATTTTTGTGTGAATGAGAGGATACATAGAATTACACCATCGTCATTACATGGATTGGGGTTGTTTTGCATGGATGGCATAAAGGTTGGATACGACAGATGTAAAGAATTGATGGAGTATGTTGGACGCTCTTACAACTATAGCGATTGGATGTGCTTGGTCCAATATACATGAAGTATGCATAGATATGGGTTGTCAGCAAATTATATACAACTGAAAGACAAAGCTCAAAATAAAGGAGCAAGGTTGTACATTGATAGAAGGTAAAAAATAACTGAGAATATTGCAAGGTTTATAACCAGTACACAACCAGGGTCTACACTTAAGCAACCCAACTGCATATTCGAGTCACGTGAAGGAAACTATGTCTTTGTATGTGCCATTAAATCAATAGCTAATGGGGAAGAAATGCTTATTAATCACAATTTGAACCATGTAGATACAAACACGGTTAGTATGGTTGTGGTACATCAAACAATTTACCTGACCTTTTATTAATTATTTTAACATCTATAGGATTTTTCATTAGCATATAATTATAATTTTCAATTAAATTTCCTATGTTGACTTCACAGGGAGGTGATGGGGGGATCATCACCCCATCAGAAGGTGAGAGGAGTACATGATCCACAAGGAAACATGTATACATCAAAATTTTATGTTTTAAAATTGTTTTAGTGAATATTTTGGTTTCGTTAGGTAATGTTTAGTATTTTTTTGATGCATGGTTCTCTCAAGAGCACCTCCCTCATAGTAGATGTTAGTAGACCTACATCAAGGAGACAGGTATACATCGATATTGCCATTGTAAAAATTTAGGATGGACAAACAGATCTATTGTTATGTATTTTCATTAGTATAATCGGTTCGTTTATATAATCTTATTTATTTTCCATGCAGAGTATTGATCAGGGAAGTGGACCGGCTATGGATCACCCAAATGCGGCATCGGGGAAACTGGTAAACATGAATGTAATTCTACATTTGAAATACTTTAAAATCATACACATGTATATCGTGTAGCATAATGTTTATTTTGTTATGTATTTTTTTGTTTTTATGTTTGCGTTCATGATGGTAATGTTGTCTACTTTTTTTGCAGGTTGATGACCAGAGAAAGTCTCCAACTATTGATCAGACGACTGGAGCCTCGAGGCAACCTGTAAACCTAAATGTAATTCCACATTCTAAATACTTCAAAATTGTACACATATAAAACATGTAGCATAATGTTTATTTTTGTTATGTATTTTTTAGCTTTTACATATTGTGTTCATTGTGATAATATTCTCTATAGTTTTTGCAGGTGGCTGATCGGGGTAAGTCCCCATCTGTTGATTAGACCACACCCTCATCTAAGCATCAGGTAAACCTAGATGTAATCCTACGAATATATCACGATAGAAAATTTTTGTTAATATATTTTTTTGTGCAAACTATTGCTTCAAATACTTAGCAATGTTTTATATATTTCTACTGCAGACAAGGGATTCAGTTTATGAAACACCAACTCAACACTCTTTACAGTTTGAGGTCTTCCAATTGATGAAAGATAATGAAATTAGTACGTCTGCAGACCCGTTGAGGGTGCTACAGAAGACCATGGAAAAACAAAATGACGAACTGGTTCTTCTGACATTGACAGTTCCACAAACAGAAGAGATCAAATCAAAGATTCAATTGTTGTTCGAGCGATGTCAAAAATTGCAAGTAAGTTCCTGAATATTAATCTAAATTCATTTAGAACTTTACAATTTTTAATTTTATATAATATTGAACTTATAATACAATCGTTTGTATTTATAGGAAGTTATGCAACTTTACAGTGGTGGTTAAGGCGTTGTTGGTCCCAGTGACCAAACCACTCCATGTACACCACATACTGCTCCCTTATTGTCTACTGAAAAGTCAGCAAAATGCTCTATGACACCCCGAGGCTAGTAGAGGGTGTAGCCGATGCTAATTGACCCACAACAGATGTTGCAGAAGAAGGGGTGGATGCAGGGTTAGATACTAATGCTGATGCTGATGTAACATTTCCTGGATATTCTCATGTCACTAGCACTCATTCAATAGTGACAACATTTTTGGTGAACCAATAACTCATTCCAATAAAGATAGAGAAGCTTCCAGGTGATTACAGATTGTTCAATTTAGTTTTTATAATTTGTGTCTAATATATCGATAATATTTTTTAATGTTGACTAATGATGGCATTAATGTTTTGTAGGAAATGATGTATTTTATAAACATCAAAATGATTTGTCCTTGGAGATCTTCGAGCCCACCATCCTCACAAGGTGGGATAGATAGGCCAAAGCTTTAAAGAATGAGCTAACTAATCTCTTAGTTGTTATGTTTGTAAAATATACATTCGATACATCAAAGATCCTACAGAAGACTTGGACAACATCTAAAGACTGCCCGAGACCAGTATAGGGTTCACCTAGTGTCACATGCCCCAATTTGTAAAACATTTTATGTTTTAAGAAACATTATGTTATATTTTATCATAAATTATGTAATTAATGACCAAGTGGGGTCAAGGATAATTGAATGTAATTGCTGAATATTATATTAATAAATAAATGAAAGATGAGACAACAACTTAAGGAAGCTGTTAAATGAGTGTTTTACTAGTCACTTTGTGGAGTAGGCTGGGTTGAAATTATATTGACACTTAGCAGCATCCTCAAACTACTTCTAGCTATTGCAGGAGGAAACTTCCTTATTTTTGTGGTCATGTTCCCCAAGAAAGTAGAACAAGAGTAGGTGGCTCATTAAGTAAAAACTAACCCAAAATACCTAGGCATGCTAATAAAACTTCCCATTGAAGACATCTGAGGCTGCTCATTCTTGACTTGTGAACATTCTGAGTGAATGAAATGCACAAGAAAATTCAATGGAGGGGACTAGCTGAAGTATGTTTTTAGTGAAAAGTGCAGAAGATATGAACTAGTGTAGCTATTCTAAGCTAAGTTCATACTGTTGTATGCAGAACATATTTACTATTGAATACTTAGTAGAGTTGCAGAGGATTACTAAGCTACATCTCTCACCCAATACTTCTACCAGGTGGACCAGGAGACAAGCTCGGGGGTCCTGAGATTTGCAGTTCAGTTTTTCTCCAGGAGTTGGTTGGGAAGAACAAGTTCCTTAAGCTATTGTCACCTCTTCTACATTTCTAGGTTCTACTTGATTTATCTAGATTTCTAATTCTTTATTGTTATCTGGAAGGATTGAGTTTAAGCAATGCTATGTTATGCATCAGTTTCTGCTGTTGTTAGGGTTAGATAATGAAATGCTTTTCTTGTGAGAAGATAGTTAAATGTTGGATTAGATAGATTACGATAAATGAATAGAATAATTTCCAGTTTTACTGAAAGATTAAAATAATACCTAACTGTATTTGTCCACGCCCTTTTAAAGGTAGCACTCTAGTACAATACGTTAGGTTAAATTCAGATAAAGAATCAAATGAAGTATGCATGAATGTGTTTTATTACCTTCTACAGGTTTCATAAGAGTTATTCATATGTGTGTTTTTCCTTTCTATTTCAAATGTTTTTAATTAGACAGAGTAATTTGAGTAACATAAACAGATCTGTCTTAGGAAAGATTTAAAAGTATAAATTTACTTAGTCTATGTATTTATTTACACAATATATACATGATTTACTATAAGTATTTTAATATAGTAATTAACAGACATTATAAAATCAGGAAAATAAATAAGTAGGGTTAACTTAAGAAATAGTAAAATAAGGCTAGGAGTTTACTAAGATAATTTCATCATTAATCTAAGTAAAATGAAGTAGAATAATATTTTTTTTTTTACAGAAACTGAAAAGGGGGTTTATATATAAAGGAGGCTGTGCACAGCCATTCATTACAAAATATATAATATCGGATGCTTATGTACAACGAAATCGCTGCACCATATATCTAACCCAGGGACTGCCCAAAAAACCTTACATATAGTTTGATCAAAACATCTGAGACTGCAGGAGGGGTATACCCTTACGAACTGCTGACATAAAAACAAACAGAAAAACATGTAAACATCAAAAGGGGGCAGATTATTGATTGCCTCTATTGATTCGAGGCTGAACGACAGATTCTTCTTCCATAGGAGCCACAACTTCTGCAACTTCGTCGGTGATTCTACTGGCCTGGTGCATTGCAATGAATCGCTGGAGATCCTCCTGAATCCTATCCACCTTCTTCATAATTTCCCAGAGATTGCTCTCATTGTCATCTATGCAAGCATCGTTATTACTTACCTGCTGGGAAGTGTAAGTTACTGTGTCTACCATTTTCTTCACCTCCGCGACCATTTCTTTAGTATCCATGACATTGATAGCTAGCAGCTCATATAATCTGCGCAGATTCTTTTTTATGTCCATTATGCCTGCCAATTCTCCACCCTGCGCCATTTTGGATTCTGCAGCCAAGATGCTTAACCGAGCAAGGAGATTAAGGGTGGCACAATCAGGATTATCAGGAACGCTATCTTGTTGCACAAACGAACTGAGAACAGCAAGTTATTGGAGCAGAGAACCTGCACCTAGATTTTGGCAAACCACCGTGCCCACTGTTCCTTCCAGCCAGCCTGAGCAACAGCAGCCAAGAACCATACTTCGCCCACTTTTACCATACGCAGTGGCACCACAGCTGAGAGTTGCAGCCCGAGACACCGAGAGGGAAGAGCACAAACAAGAAGAAAGGGCTGCAAAGGCCAGCCGTTCCTTCACCATCGAGCGCGTGAGGGGGAGTACCTGCCACGGGAGGCCTTGGAGCCACCCTTCACTGATTCCTGAAACAACCTGAAGCATAAGACGCAGAGCTTCATGGAGGCCAGAGATCACAATGGGAAAAGGATGGAGAGACATACTGAAACCAGAGGCAAACAGGGGATAAAGATAGATGGGAAGAGAGGCATGCGAGGAATAAATGTCGAAGACCCGAGGCCTTAAGGCCATTAAAACCGCATCAGCCAGAGGGTGGAGGGTATGAGGAGAGGGCCACGTGGCGAAGAGGAAGGGACTGGGTGATAAATGAGGGGAACCGGAAAAGGACGAGCAGGGGGGAAGTTTGAAAAGACAAAGGAAGGCTTGGAGCGGGAGGAGAACGAGGATAAAGGAGAAGGGCAAGGGAGAGGGAAGGGGGTAAAAAAACCATAGGACAAGGATGAGGACCTTGAAGCAATGCCCAATTAAGTGCAGATTCATAAACACATGGGAGTAGTTATGCCATATAGAGATCTTTTCCATCATTACGGGATATATTTATGGAGGGGGGGATACCCGTATTGCTTATAGACACCTTGCGGAAGAGAAGCCCCAATGTTGGCCATTTTATCTGCTGCAATGTTATTAATCCAGAGAATATGGAAGGGCTCGAAGGAATGAAGCATCAGAGGCTTTAATTTGTTGTACAGGCGACGGCATTTGATTGCCCCCGAGGGGTAGCCATTGATCAGTTTGGAGATGACATGCTTTGAGTCTCCAAAAATCAAAACCTTTCGATAATTTTTTTCCCGTAACATCTGAAGACCTTGGAGCAGAGCCAACCACTCAGCTTCATTATTAGTTCGGTTCCCTAACCCCCAGGCAAAGGATTGTTCTATGTTTCCTCCGGGATCCAAAAGGATCCCCCCCGCGCTTGCCACCCCAGAAACTAGAATAATATTATAATCAAATACTAACTATGTATTTAATCTGAGAAATTGGGGTTTCTTAAATAAAACCTATTCGAAGGAACTGTAAAATATAAATAACATTACCACCTCTTTTACTAGCAGAGGGGTTATTCATTTCACCTATAAACAAATTAAAGCTTACATACTTTATTTATATAACCATAAGCACCGAATAGATGAATATATAAAATTAAATATATAATCCACAAGGAACAATAATAAAACTATTTGGGTAAATACAAACTAAAAAGTAAATAAAAACATTTCAATACATTTCAACCCAAGAAAACAGTAAAGATCCAAGAGGTATTATTCACTCCTTGTTCTTCTATCTATTTACTGAAATTAAGAATCAATTTATGATCTAAAATCCAACTGTCTGAACATTTAGTTACATTTCTAAACATAATCAAAATAAACATCAATTTACAGTAACAATAACCTTTGCTAGGTTAAATTTAAAAGAATAAACCAGAACAACTAAACATTACAGCCTGCCTTCATCTTTTAAAAACCACAGTAAATATATATTTATATTATCAAAATATAAGTACAAACAATAAGATTCGAGCTTATTAAAAATAGAAATAGCATCTAAACCCTAACACCACTGAATCATACCAGTTATGGCCCTACGACCTTTTACAAACAAAATCACGGCTTAAAATCCTATATAAAATATTTATACTGAAATCAAAACTACGGCCATGAAAGCCCTAAGTAGCTAACACGAAACAGCCACTATGGTTTTTAAAATATTTTATTTTTAATACATCATAGTATCAGATTCATGGCCTTCCAAAAACAAATAGATCATCATAAAGCCACGGCCAAACAGTAACCCAAGAACCCCGCAGGAAACATCAACTATAAAAACCATACAACCAGTGTAGGAGAAACCTCAGGCGAGACCGAGGCTTACCAGAAGGAACGCTAACGTAGGAGCCCCCTTCTTGTGGTATCTTTCAGCTCAAGCTTTTCAGATTGAAGCCTACAAAAACGAAGAGCCACAAAATGTTAAACCTCTGACAATAGCGAAGATATTAAACTTTAATAGTGAAAGAATGGTTAAAAACTGAAAAAAATCATACCTGGAAATGTTTCCTTGCCCTTGCTGTGAAGAATACGGTTTAACCAAACCCTAGCCACAAGATGTGCAACTCGAGCTAAATCGAAGGAAGTTTCTGAAGACGAGGACGAGAAGGTTCAAAGTTACAAGGCTATGCCGCGTTTGAACCAGAGTTCAAGTCCATGCAGTAACTGTGACAGAGTTCTTCATCTACAAACTTAGTTTAATGGCGAAAAACGATTCTACACCGAATGAAAGACAGTGGCCACAAGAACCTCTACACGTAGAAGAAAGATGACTATTGGCAAGGTAGCTTACACACAATGGAGTGACAGTCAGGCCATGTGGCCATGAGCCTGCAACCCTCCCTTTCTAGAGAAAGGTAAAAAGATAGGTAAATGTGAGTTTTTAGGGTTTAGAAGAACTTATATGGTAAAATCCCAAAGCTCAAAATCCTATCCAATGAACATCAACCACGTGGCTCAAGAATTATTTGCAAAAGGTGGATTTTATGATATAGTTCGAAACCTCTTGGAGCAACCTACACACAATAGTATATGATAAATAAAACTATGTTATAACCTTATCATATCTTTCCTTATCCTTCATCGTGCTTTTATGCTTGTTATATCCCTAACGAATAACGAAGGAAGGTAGTAATTATACTAGGGTTTATAGTATGATCTATAATTTTTGAAATGTTTAAGAAAAACCTATGCAAGAAACTATTCAATGATAATTGCATAATAAACAATACCTTGTAACAGATTTAGTAAAATATAACAATTAAAATCATTTATATGTATATACTTGCAACTATGGAAAGATGCATAGCTAGAATGTTAGCCTAGGTTTTAAATTAGTATCATTTTAAGATACTAGTGTTTTGTTTATCAATAACACCTTATGAGATGAGGATTTATACAAAGGTTAAAAGGAATAGATTTTTATAGAAAATAATTCTTTCTTCCTTACATAAAAAGCAGTAATAATATAGTTTAAAGAAATACAATTTGTATTAGTGCATCTTTATTTGGTAAGTACTAGAATAGTTAGTAAACTATCTTATGCACTAGGTATTAGTTTTATGTGTGTTTATCAGTAAATGTACTTTATGACTATACTTAGATCATAGGTTTTCCTAGGTTTATTTAACTTGTTATTTGTGGAAACAAATACTCTGGAGTTTAACTCAGCATCAAGTAAATAAACAAAGGAATCGACTATACAAGACGCTTTTCACTAGAGTTACATACAGGCATTAAAATGAAAGTTGAATGAACAAGTTATGGTTATAACGAAATAGAAGGGAAACTGGACTAGGTTCAGTTTACTAAAAATAATTTTTTTCTAGAAACTATTTGGAACATAAATATACAGATCAACGATACCTCATTTATTGCTCAAAGCTGTAAAATAAATAAATTTACTAGCATTACATTTTATGCTAGTTGAGATAATAATCTCGATCTAGAAACTGGTAACATAACTAATTACCTGTAAAAGAACTATAAAAGAAGCATCACTTCACTACATTAGCAATAAGCTAAGTAAGCCTTGATCTCAACTGAATTTCTTTCCTACTTTCATAAGACAGTAAAACAAACTTAGCACTAGAAATTAAACAGATGTTTCAATTCCTGTTATTCCAAATAATAACCTGCTAAATCAAATCCTTAACAATGAATTATGAATTCAAACAATAAGTATGTAGAACTAGAGATTAACAAAAGAATCAGTTCTAGTTTAAAACTGTTTAAGGTAACTGTTAACAGTTAAATTGTTCCTAAGTAATGACGACTGCAAACATTTTATGTTATATGAAAAATTTTAAATTTTTACGAATTTTTGGAGTATTACACCTAGGAAAGAACCCTTGGTATGGGCATCCTCTGATGATTCCATCTAGAGAGTGGAAATCCCTGGTGGAATATGGAAAAGAAAAGGGTATAAGAAAAGCAGGAAAGATACCACCAGGAACAGGGAGGTATGCAATACATTCCAAAATGTAATGGTAAGCCTTATTATTGTTAGTTTTTATCTCAAATTTGGAACATCGACTAACGTCATTCAATACTTGATTAGGCTTTCGGGCACATATAAGTACATCAAGGAAAGAATGGAAAAAATTGGTCAATGCAAGCTTGGGCCTAGTGGTTATTCGAACTTGGAGTCCCGGTATGTAAGTATCAAAAACCTGAAACTGCATCCAACTAATATATAGAAAATTATTTTTCGCTTATTCTGGAAAAAAAATTAAACTTAATGACATCATGCAAATATGCAGGCCGACCAGTTCAAAGAATTGCCCAGTGAGGAAGACATGAAGCTTGGCTTTGAACAGGGCTTTGAATTCGTTGTTGAACACCAGAGAAGCTTGTCTGGGCATACTGCACAATATTCTGTTGATCCATCTGGTGTGCAGGTATATAAAAACTATATAGTTTAATGATAATTTATTAATTCTCATGCAATTTATTCGTTATAAAAAATTAGCATAAATTATTTATTCCTTTTTTAGCAGGAAAGTAATGATCCCGTTCATGTCGAGGATGTACACCAACTAGACGAAGATCATGCTTCGATTCCTGGTAATGAATTTATTAATATGCTATTGTTTTGTATAGATAATTGCAGATGATGAACATTAATTATAATTCTACAAAATTCAACTGCAGAGCATGTAGATGCAGATTACACTGAACAGGTTGAGCCCGTACAGGATAATGATGAACATGTTGATGTGCCCATGCCAAGTAAAAAAACAACTTTGTAATGTTTTTTAAATTAATTACTTGTATTTATAAAAATAAAAATAAATTAATGAAACATTTTGACATTATTGCAGAAATTCATCGCCCCTCGTCACAAGTTCAACCTTGCGAGCAGTCTAGTAAGGAGACCGAGGACCAGATTCCGGAATATGCCCTTTTGACTAACTATTTAAAGAGAAGAAAAGTAAAAAGGAAGTGACTAAAGAAATTTTGAGTAATTCTTATTTATAATAAAAAAATTTACATGGTTTTTTCCTATGTTTCATGAATTCTTTAATGAATGGTTTACTGTTTTTTTTTATCTTATATTGACTAAATGAATGGTTTAATGAATGATTTAATGAAAGCTTCTTTCAACTATTGAGTAAAATAATTTGCAGTAAATTGTTATTTGCAAGTAGATGCATTGGGTTTGGGGAATTGAGAGTGATGTGAGGGGGGGGGAGGGGCCATAAGAGCTTCCACCTTCATGTGGTTGGTCTTGTTTAGTAGAGAATATTAAATTATTCCCGAAACGAAGAGGAGCTCAATGAATGGTAAGGAAGAATACATTAAAAACAATTATTTCTATAATTTTAATGTTTAAATTTTACTATTGCTATTTGACTCCTCCATTGGACCTTGTTACAGATAGCGTTGAGAAACATTTTCATAGTTAAGAGGAAAGAAATGGCGTTTTGATGTGATCGATGGCCTTATATACATAGTGTTTTTGGTTCTCCATGTTTTATCAGGTGATCTATTATTAACAATTAATTTACTTGAATAGTTGAATAGTATTGTAATTTACATTGTAATAGTATTTTATTTATTTAGATTGGTTTTGATATTTTCATAAACAGAAAAATATTTATTTGATGGGTCCTAAAATGAAATTATTGCAACAGGAAAAAATTTGAAGTATGTTGAATGATGTTTTGAAAGGTAAAGCAAAAGAAGATAGTGCGAAGCTCCACAAATCAAGGTATAATTTTGTTTTCTTTTATTTTATTGAACTGTGTATTGGGTATTTATGCCTGTGCACACACACACATTTAGTTGATGACGGTGATTACCATACATTCAGGTGAATTTTTTTCTATCTGATCTACAAACTTACCATAAATAGTTTTATTTATCAGGTTATTTCTATGATTGAATAACTTGGAAAAGAAACTTCTGATCTTTATGAGTTAGTAAGTTTTAGAATCTAGTCTTTTCACAAATATTTTTAAAAATAGATCTAATGTATTTGTAGGCCAAGAACTCCAAGAGAGTACTTTTATAATGTATATATATAGCCTTTCCTTTATTTCATTCCAATAGTAGCATTACAGTATCGTACTGATGAGCCATTAGCAAACCCTATTCTTAGCTTGAGTGTATGAGGGTGGCGGCAAGTTTCTTTTTGGATTCACTGGGCACAAATCCTTGGTATGGTTGTATTCATGTCTTGATCTACATCTAAAAGGTAGGTTATAATACTCCACCCAATATGATGAAATTATTTTGATATCTCATTAATCATGAGTCAACCGTCCACATATCTCGCAGATCGAACATTGATAAACTAGGGCACTTACCAACAAGCTTCGTCCATAAACTAAGGCACTTACCAACAATGTTCACTATGTCATACTAAACCAAAAATGAGAATAAAAACCCCTTTGCATTATGTTGGATCAACACCATATTCTCCCAGAAAGAAACCCATAAGTCTTCTACAGATTTTATAGTGATCACCATAAGCTATGAAACCCTCGTATCATGATATGTAATAGTCCTTGTCCTCCTCCTTTAAGGGTTGTAACTTATGAAAATTACCACTATGTAGGGCTGAGATTATGCCCATATCTACCTTTTCTATGGTTGTTTATGCCGAAGGTATTTCCCAAAAATTTGGATCCAATGCCCAAATGCATTCAAAATTGTCCAAACATGACTTGGGACTGACCGAAATTCATGTTTCAGGGTTGTTATTATGCAAATGGTAATTATGGATAACTTTAATCTCTAAAAAATTGATACACTTCTCCCATTTATAATTTGGGATCATCATGTATCCCTGCAAAATGTCCCTAGGGTACCCATGTCTACCTATGGCTCAATTGATTCCTCTCTACCGATTCTCACTTCATAAACTACATCCTTCACCTTCTTCTATCGTTTAGAGTCCATATCTTACTATTGCAAATCATTCATGTTAACAACAAATCACATTAACATGTTTATAAAAAATGAAAGTATAATGTGCATGTCCATGATGGTTTGCCTATTGCTAACAAATATATCGTCTTGGAAGAAAGAATCAAAATTCGCTAAAGGTGAAATTTGCAGGTTTAGTAGTAGCTTTGCAATGATTCAAAGATTTATTTAGTGGGTTTAGAATTAGGTGAAGGAATAACAAATGGTAGGTGAGAAGGTAATAGATACAACGTTGCTCCATTTATATGCATCATGAATTCATATTTCTTCTTCTTGCAATTTGATACAATGTAGGCCAATGATAATAGATGAAACTGAAATATCAAGAAAGATCAGGGTTTCTACAAGTGAAGATGGCCAATCCTTCATCAAGATGGTCAATCCTTCAATCCATGACCAGGGTCATCTTTCAAAACATTATCACAAGGTTTAAATTTCCTAGAATTTTTCCAATTGATCAACATATGGATTTTCTAAGTAGCACTATCCCTACCTTGATTAGGAAATTCATTGTTCAACATAAAAAATGTAGTCCCTACCACCCTTAGGATAATGGAACATTGGTATCATTCAATAAAATATTGGAGCCATGATTGACTAAATTTTGTAATTCAAATACAAATGATTTGGATGAGAGGGTTCTTGCAATTTATGGGCATGAAAGAACACTACTAAGAGATTGCACAAGTACACATCCTTTCAACTAGTATATCATCAAGAAGCTATTTCTCTTGTAGATTTTTTCAAACCTATCATCTATATTGGCAATTCCACTTCTACAACTTAATTATGATGGATCAGTAGAGGAATGTCTAGTACAATTAATGCAATTGGAAGAATCTAGGTTTTTGGTTGACTTTCATCAAACTGTGGAGAAGGCTAGATGTAACGTATGGCATGATAACCACATAAGGAATACGATTTTTTTATAAATGCATCCTACTTTTATTACATGATAGCAATTAATTGTAGAACCCATGAAATATTTAGATATTGGATTAGACATTTTGTAGTTGCATAAATCCATGATTCAAGTGAAATTCAAGTGACTCATCCACATGGAATTATTAGACTTAAATGGTTGAATGAAACTTACCTAAAGTCCTATGTGCTTTACCCATGAATATGTTGTCATGCATTCCTATGTAAGGGAGCAACGTAGGGTAGGATTTGTTTTTGGTTTTGGTTTCAATTTTTTTGTATTGCAAAGACAGTATAAGTCTATTTTGTTAGGTTTTCATTTAATACATATTAGCATGCCAAGAATTCCAATTATAAGTGCTAGTGTTTATGAGTTGTATGTGGTTGGTTATTCCATTTCAGCCTTAGTAAAATCATGTGGTCATGGGAACCTAAATATATTGTTTCATTAAGTCTTTACTTGCACCTTGGAAAACTCTTTATTGTCATAGAGTCATCAGTGAGGTCAAGCTTGGTTAAAGGTTCGTAACCTATTGAATGAAAGAGTCTCTAAA
The DNA here is from genome assembly GCA_001517045.1 of Pseudotsuga menziesii. Classification (NCBI taxonomy): domain Eukaryota; kingdom Viridiplantae; phylum Streptophyta; class Pinopsida; order Pinales; family Pinaceae; genus Pseudotsuga; species Pseudotsuga menziesii. The sequence continues at coordinate 179,898 of LPNX010240578.1, forward strand.
TTTATGTATAGAGGGGTTGTGCAATAAACTTGTTTGGAATTTTTTAGATTCAGTGACAAGGCTTACTATGGTCAATATGGTTGTGGTACATCCAACAATTTACCCAACCTTTTATTAATTATTTTAACATCTGTAGGATTTTTCATTACCATATAATTATAATTTTCTATAAAATTTCCTATGTTGACTTCGCAGGGAGGTGATGGGGGGGTCATCACCCCAGCAGAAGGTGAGAGGAGTACACGATCTGCAAGGAAACAAGTATACATCAAAATGTTATGTTTTAAAAGTGTTTTAGTGAATATTTTGGTTTCGTTAGCTAATTTTTAGTATGTTTTTTATGCAGGCTTCTCTTAGGGGCACCTCCCTCATAGTAGATGTTAGTAGAACTAAATCAAGGCAGTAGGTATACATCAATATTTCCATTGTAAAAATTTAGGATGGACAAACAGATCTGTTGCTATGTATTTTCATTAGTATATTCGGTTCGTTTATATAATCTTATCTATTTTCCATGTAGAGTGTTAATCAAGGAAACGAACTGGCTATTGATCATCCGACTGCGGCATTAGGGCAACAGGTAAACATGACTATAATTCTACATTTGAAATACTTTAAAATCATACACATGTATATCATGTAGCATAATGTTTATTTTGTTATGTATTTTTTCATTTTTTTGTTTCCGTTCATGATGATAATGTTGTCTACTTTTTTTGCAGGTTGATGATCGGGGAAAGTCCCCAACTGTTGATCAGACGAATCGAGCCTCAAGGCAACCTGTAAACCTAAATGTAATTCCACATTCTAAATACTTCAAAATCATACACATATAAAACATGTAGCATAATATTTATTTTTGTTATGTATTTTTAGCTTTTACATATTGCATTCATTGTGATAATATTCTCTACATTTTTTGCAGGTGGCTGGCCGAGGTAATTCCCCAGCTGTTGATCAGAGCACACCCTCATCTAGGCATCAGGTGAACCTAGATGTAATCCTATGAATATATCACGATAGACAAGTTTTGTTAATATATTTTTTTGCAAAAACTATTGCTTCAAATACTAAGCAATGTTTTATATATTTCTACTGTAGACATGGGATTCGGTTTATGAAACACCAAATCAACACTCTTTACAGTTGGAGGTCTCCCATTTGATGTAATATAATGAAATTAGTACGTCTGCAGACCCGTTGAGGGTGATACAGAAGACCATGGAAAAACAAAATGAGGAACTGGTTCTTCTGACATTAACACTTCCACAAACAGACTTAGATCATATCAAAGATTCAATTGTTGTTCAAAAGATGTCGACAATTGCAAGTTGTGGAAATTAATGCCAGCAATAGATTAATTTTACTCACAACAATTAACAATTGATCATGCAAAATCACTCACAAAAGAGACTAAAAATGGAGCTGTAACACTAAACTGTATTATGTAAGTGTACAATAGCCAACCCTGTAATAACATAGGCTGCTGAATAAATAGAATACATCAGGAAATTGAATGCATGAGGAAGCATCCAAATCTAGCATAAAGCAGGCTTACCAAAAATAAGCAAATCCCCCATAGGTGTAAAAAGCTGATCCCAAATCTGTCATGGAGCTCACGAATTGGAAAGGGTGCATGGGAAAGCTAATGAGTGATGAAATGGCAGATCATACATTCTTTTGCATGGAGAAAATAGTGGAGGATGAAGAGGACAAAAAACTAGTTCACCTCACCTAGTCTAGCTTTCCTATGTGCCTTAAAACACTGAAAAAGCAGGCAAGAAAGCAGAAAAAGCAGATAGGCACCTAGGAGGCCAGGAATAAAGTAGATTTGATTCCTAAGGATTTCCCAAGTGCTACATGAGTCAAAGATGGCAAGTTTGACCTCTATGGATAGGAAAATAGCAACTTGCACAAGGTGGGACACATGAACTAGGCAAATAAGACAAAAATAAATGAATTAATGTCTAAGTGGGTAAACTATGGGTTGATTATTCTAACACAAGTAAGTTCCCAAATAGTAACATAAATTCATTTATAACTTTATAATTTTTAATTTTATATGATATTGAACTTATAATACAATGGTTTGTATTTACAGAAAGTTATGAAACTTTACAGTGGTGTTCAAAACGTTGTTGGTCCCAGGGACCAAACCACTCCATGCACACCACATATTGATCCCTTATTGTCCATTGAATAGTTGACAACACACTTTGCGACACCCCGAGGCCAGCAGAGGGTGCAGCCGATGCTGACTGACCCACAAGAGATGTTGCAGAAGAAGGGGTGGATGCAGATTTATATACTAATGCTGATGTCAAAGCAGCATTTCGTGGATCTTCTCATGTCACTAGCACTCGTTCAATAGTGACAAAATATTTGGTGAATGAAGAACTTGTTCCAATAAAGATAGAGAAGATTCCATGTGATTATAGATTGTTCAATTTAGTTTTTATAATTTGTGTCTAATATACCGATAATATTTTTTAATGTTGACTAATGATGGCATTAATGTTTTGCAGGAAATGATGTGTTTTATAAACATCAAAATGATTTGTCCTTGGAGATCTTCGAGCCCACCATCCTCACATGGTGGGACAGAAAGGACAAATCTTTAAAGGATGAGCTGACTAATCTCCTTGTTGGTCTGTTCGGAAAATATACCTTCGATACATTGAAGGTCCTACATAAGGCCTGGACAACATCTGAAGATTGTTCAAGACCAATATAGGGTTCACCTAGGAAAGAACCCTAGCTATGATCGCCCTCCGATGATTCCATCTGGGGAGTGGAAAGCCCTGCTGGAATATGGAAAAGAGAAGGCTCTGAGAAAAGCAGGAAAGATACCACCAGGAACAGGGAGGTATGAAATACATTCCAAAATGTAATGGTAAGCCTTATTATTGTTATTTTTTATATCAAATTCGTAACATTGACTAACGTAATTCAACACTTGAATAGGTTGTCGGACACATCTAAGGCCACCAAGGAAAGAATGGAAAATATTAGTCAATACAAGCTTGGTCCTGGTGGTTATTCGAAATTGGAAGCCCGATATCTAAGTATCGAAAACCCAAAACTGCATCCAAATAATATATAGAAAATTATTTTCATTTTATTCTAGCAAAAAATGTAAAATTAATGACATCATGCAAATATGCAGGCCGACCGATTCAAAGAATTGCCCAGTGAGGCAGACATGAAGGTTACCTTCAAACACTAGTACATATGGGCGGATTTTTCCACGTTAGTTTTCCACGTTTTTTACTTTCGTGGAAAAATCAAGGGTAAATTATGCATTTTTACAATTTTTTTTAACGAAGCCTCAACTTCCGTCGCTATATCCACGCGAGCCCTAACTTCCGTCGCTATATCCACGCGAGCCCTGACTTCCATCGCTATATCCACGCGAAGGTAATATTATATTAAGTTTGTTTATTTGGATAAGCCCGCGTTTATTTGGATAAGCTCAGACGGCTGAAAAACCTCTCGGCTCTGTCCCTTTCGATTGCCCCTCCAATTCAACTTCATGCCATGAATCTTCGATTTCACAGGAAGAGAGGGCCATTACGGAGAAAGGATTCTATTTGCATCCCTCGCCTCTCAGTATGCCCAGGGACAGGGAGCCAGAGCTGCTAACCCTGTTTCCCCTGCAGTCTTCTCGGGGATCCAGCTCTTAGCTCCTAGTCTTCTTGCCCTTTGTGGCAGGCATCTCACCATTGATCTGCTTTCATTTTTGGTTTTGGTGAATTACAGTTATTTGAGCATCAAATAACAGGCCCTGGCAAGTTGGTCCACATGGTCTTTGTTTTTTTAACCTGGATCTGTATCTGGAAGAAGATGGCCTGGCCTGTGATTTTTACTTTTGTAGACTTGCCCGGAAGAAGGCCTGTTGTTTCGTCTTTCTCCTTCAGTAAGTGCCTATGTTTGATGTATCATATCAATTTGTCTGGACTTTGATCTATATGAAAATATATATATATATATATATCTTTGCCTATGAATTTTTGAGAATGCTGGGCCAATGAATCATCGATTCGGATGAAATTTTGTGGATGTGAAGCTATCTGTGATAGTAAATAGGTTTTGGTTTTTCCATTCCCATTCTTTGTATTTCTGGTTAATTTTAAATGGGATTTATTGGCTATACATTGAATAAATTCTCTATTTTTCCTGCCTACTGTTTTAAATCTG
>LPNX010240588.1:23755-41519 GCA_001517045.1 Pseudotsuga menziesii
CCGCTTCGTATAATATTTTTTGGAGTGAGTTTTTGCTAATCTTTGTTATATCAACCTTTTCAATTTTATTTGGAGTTGAAACAGTATTGGGATGTCACCAACCTGCTGCCCCCCTGGCATCTGTTGCATCAGTCAAAACTTTATGATTGTCCCACGTACAATGGATTGTGCTCATCTTGAATGTGTGGGTGTTCATATTTCAGATCCGGTGGAAGACTAGAAGGATAAGCCATAAAAAATGGGGTGGCAACACACTAAATCATTATCTAGACTTCCAAATTCCAAGTTTTGCAGATTTACTTCAAAGGAATTGCACCAGAGAGAAGAATACGGAACTCCAAATATCTCAGAAAAAACTCCAGCCTAGCATGATTATAATAAAGGAGAAAAGAAAATCCTCAGTAAATTCTCTAGGTGAGCTGACCCAAAGGATTCCAGTATATTTACCTGATTGCTTCGGAGTAAAAGACAGAATTCCAAGCAATTGCTATGCTGGGTGAATCAAGTGGAAGGCTACTGGAAGACATGAATGAGAGGTTACAGAAGACTGAAGAGGTGTATCTCGAAGCAGAAGAAGACTGGAAGAATGATGATAAGCTGTTGTTGAAATTTACTAAAGATGCCGTGGCAAACCAGGCCCACATTCAGCTAAACCTGGATATCCTAAAAGGCTAAAGACTGCTTTGGAAAGAGCTGATCTTCACAACTTTATGCGGATGGAGAATGGGACAGCTTCTTCAAGCAACTACCACACTTTGGTAGCCCTGCATCCTTAAGTTATACCATAAAAGCTGCAATTTAAACAGCAAGGGCAAGAGCAATTTCAAGAACCGATAAGTACACATTCTCTGCATTAATAGTTTTCTCATTAGTGGTCTTTGATCTGAAGGACAGATTACAATTAAACTGTAGTTATATTTTGTTTTGCTTTACAGTTGAAACCTTTTGGTTTCCAATTTTTGCAAGGAAAGGAACCTTGTTCTCTGATTTGTAATTTGTAAATTTTACAGGGAAAGGAACTTCATCTTAATTTTCTGTTAATAGACATTTGTTTTACCAACAGAAAATAGGTAGGAGGTAGGGGGACTTCTTGTTATATATGTAATATTAACGATGAATCAGCAAGCCAGCTAATTACGAATAGCACAATCCTGGAATTTGGAAAAATATTTGATTAACTATTAAATTGTAGATCTCTCTGTCAATTCTGCAACTTTACTGACACCAATGCATTACACCTAATTTCTGCTTCCAAGAAGTGATACTGGAACTCCAAGGAAACAACAAAACTTGAATAACATGCATACAATACACATGCAGGATATCCTTTAATAAATACTTGCCTAGCTAGACTCCATTAATGCCAACCTACATGGACATTATCATTGTAATATAAGAACTATTTGTAGAATGATCATTACAGTGCTAGAATGCAACGGTCACTCAAGACTTTAGTATCTGATAACAGGTTATCTTGTTACAGTTAAAAATTAGTGAAAAGGAGATCAAATTGACCAAAGGACGAGGTTTTATGCAAATTAAGCACCTAGCTATTTGAATTTTATGATACTGGTATTCTACGTGTTGGTGAAAAATTTTAGCAAAAAATAACTCACCATGCTGGATGCTGCACCACCTCCCATCCCAATGCGATATGCAGGACCACCAATCTATCAGCACAGAAGATGAAATGTGAATCAGTAGAGTAGATGAGTGTTATAACATGTCCAAGACCAAATTAAAGAAAACATTGAAGATCTTGCACATTGCAAGTACACATTCATCTTTCGTGTTCAAGAAACCTAACCTTGACAACAAGCATTCCAACATCAGGTTCTCCTTTCCTTATATGCTGATGGTCGATCTGTCAGATAACCGACAAAGATTTTTATAATCTCCCCACATTAAATATCTCAAGCTTCTGCACAAGGTATTCTTCAGCAATAAAGTCAATACAATAACTAGAACCTGGCCAATTCCCGCACTGAACATGATTGGTTTAAGCCATTCCCTCCGCTCACCATTTGGTAACCTCATCCCAAATGTTCGTTTATAACCCTACAGTGTTAGCAAATAGTAGATTAGACAGTTAAACCGGGATTGTAAGTCTACATAGACATCAGAAACAAAAAATTAAAATGTATAACCACCCAATACTGCATTAACGAATAGAAAAAACCTGAATCAAGGGTTCTCCAAAGTTGTTGCCATAATCAGATGCACCGTTACTTGCATCAATTAGGATCTGTCAGATATATTAACAGCATGCATTAATTCGATAGAATATGCAGGTTAGAATGACATGAATAGTCAACATTGAAACCTCAAGTAAACATTGGGTTTCCAGCAACAAAAGAACTTGAAATTCTTTAGAGATATGAATAGGCATTTCCAGGAAAACCCTTAATTGGCATGAAGAAAACCTAAAGACCTCAAATGGACCAAGATGCTGCAATGCTCAAACAGTTTAATGTTGGATATAAAGAACGTGATCAAAGCATTTGTATTTAAGCATGCTACATCATATATTTTAAGCATGTGAAATATATGTAGAGTTTTTCTTTTTATTAAAAGCATATCTTTCTCATATGAGATGTATGTGCCATGTGGCAAAAACTATTAGTATAAACAGGGCAGCAAAGTGTTCTCCAATATTTTACTCACTTTTCAACTAGTCACACACAGGTGGGGACCAATTACTCAACATTAACTACCATTACAAAGATAACCCCACTGACAGCTGAAATCTTATAGTCCACATCTCAGCAATTCTCTGCAGCTTTAAATGCCAAAAAGAAAAGCTGGTCGGCACATAGGAAGAGAGGCTCTGGACAGAGAAATATTTCAGGGGCACCTCTATGAAATATGTAATAAGGCAAGGCATGGTTTAGTGGTTGATATGGTCAAGAATGGAAGACCAAGGATCATCACTTGTACACAGGGCTGTGGGAGGGTCTCCTCTCCTTACATGAGGCAGCGGTGCCAATCCCAACCAAAAGACCAAGACAGTGCAACCCTTGGATGCTACTCTTTGCCTTCATCGTGAGGCCTCTTCGTGGGAATTCTGTGATGGCCTCACACCCATATTTTCTGTGAATTTGGTGACAGCCTCACATCTGTTTTGCGTGACCTCAGCGACATCGTTGTGCAGTTTTTATGCAAGGAAAGTGTATGAAAGGTCAAGCAAGTGACGAGACTGGACAGGAACTAAAAGTGGATGAACAATTCAAGTGTACTGGATCGGTGGTTTAAAAAAATTGAAGAGGTCTTTGTCTTCATACTGCAAGTTTTATGGGTCTGCAGTAACGGTTTCCACAGTGCAACAAGAAGCCAGTATAGGGTGGCAGTCTGCTTTGGGTCATAATGGAATATGAGCTGCAGCTAGTGGATTATAAGAATGAAGACTAGGGTGTATTTCAGGAGGCATTCGGATTGCAAGATGAGTTACATGAGATTGGGGGTGCTCCAAGGTGGTAATCAATGACAAAGAAGATGGCGTGGAGGTAGTAACGTTGTCGGATAGGCCATGTGGCAGCAGTCATGCTGATGAGAGGGACTGCGACAAGGTGTCAAAGTCCTTTCATCATTTGAGCACAAGACTTTACCTGCGTTGACATTTATAGAGCCCCGTCAGTCTTCTGCACAGAAGTACAGGGAAGTACCAGAAGAATTATTACAATTCGGAATGGTTTTGTGAACCCATATTTAAACCCCACTCACAAGAAAAACCAGATCATTTGGGAGTGGGCCTTTCTAATGAAGTGAGTGTTAAGCAAGTCTTTCTAATGAGGTGATGGTTGATCCATCAAAGGAAGATAAGGTTGAAAAAGTTGATTCAGACCATCCAGTGAAGGTGGGGGAATGGTGTCTCCCCTCAGGCTGCTCAAGATCGATAGCATTTAACCCTAGTCAGGGACGTAGGAAAAGGTGTATCAGGGCCAAAATGAGTAGTGTAAAGATGGTGCTAGGTCATGACTTACCAGTCTCAAAAGTTGAAGGATGAGGGTGTTGGGTGTGGTTGGTCGATTCATGGGGAAACTCAACTATTGTAAGCTGCCTTTTTGTTGTAGTATCTGTCATGAAGCGGGCCATCTGTCAACTGATTGTACATTTACAGCAAAAGACCAGAGATCTCTTTAAAAAAATTGGATTAAAAAGGAGAGAGACTCAATGTAGGAGTTCAAAGGAGGATGAAGAGGCTTTTCGAGATGATGCACAACCTTCAGTTCCTCGAGAAGAGGTTGAGACACAACTGGAAAAGCTTACCTGTCATAATTCTGAAGCGTTAGAACTTCCAGAGCTAGCTCTTGCACTTTTTACAAAGGTATGCTCTTTCACAATCATTCTTTGAGTTTTTAAAGTAGGATTTATGAAACTATGAATACAAAGGATTTTCCATCTCCTACAGAAGTATTGAAGGGAAGTAACCCCAAAAGCCTAGCAAACCCTAGCAACCCTTGGGAACGGGATAACTTGGTACAAGATAACAAGCAAGCACTATAAAATTTTGGGTATCTCGAATGAGTCTTTCCCTTTAGAGGATTCCATGGTGGTTAATAGAGTTGAGGCCAAGAAGGGCTCTAGACCATCCAAGAATACTAAAGTGGAGGAATGCCCAATCCTAACTACCAATGCTCACAAAAAACCATCTTCAAACTATCAGCTTTAAAAAAGAAGCAGAGGAGGTGTCAGCAGGGTTCAATGGAGGCCTAGCTTTCAATGATGATTTACCAATCTAAACCAGAAGAAAATCACACTTAATCTTGGCAAAATCCAAAGCCCCAAAAAAAAGAGAAGATAAACAAATGGCTATCAATCGGGCTTTTCGACAATAATTCAGCTATGGTCTCCTCAAAAGAAGAAGGTGAGTCCTTAAAGGTTCTGGAGAGCAAGAAAAAGGACCTTCAAGCTAAAGAAGAAGCAATGTGGAGACTCAAAAATACGACATTGTCAATAAATGAAGGTGAAAATAATACTAGATTCTTTCACTATTATGACAATCATAGAATGCATTTAAATACTATCTGGAACATCATGCAGCATAATAGCTCCTGGGTTAGCACTTTCCAAGAGATTGCAAATGCTAGAAGACATCTTAAAACTTTGTTTCAAGATCCTAGGAATCCAATATTGGGGAGATTATGCAAATTCTTTGCCCTACTCTTATAAATGAAGAAGTGTGGGAACCTGGAAGCTGAAGTTACTCCTTCAGAAATTAAGGCTATGTTGTCTTCATTCAACAAAGGGAAAAGCCTTAGGTCATATAAATTATATGTGGATTTTTACTTGGCATTTATGACCTACTGAACAAAGACTTGTTTCAAGTGGTAGAAGAATCCAGGCCTTGTGGAAAAATTTTGGGGGCCATAAACACTCTTTTTAGCCTTCATTCCTAAGAAACAGATTTTTGACACTTTTGGAATAAATGAAGAAGTGTGGGAACCTGGAGGCTAAAGTTACTCCTTCAGAAATGAAGCCTATGTTGGCCTATTTCTTTATGTAATTTCATTTACAAGATATTTACCAAACCATTGATAGATTGAAAGGTATTATGTCTGGTTTTGTTTCAGAAAAACAATTTGGATTTTTCTGCAACAGATAAATACATGATATTGTTGAAAAAACACAAGAAGGCATACATTCAGTTAAAACAAGCAAGATCTTAGATGTTGTTCAAAAGGTTGATTTATCTAAGGCTTATGTAGAGTGAATTGGCTTTTTTAAGACTTCCTTCCCCAAATGGGAATGAGTTTGCTGTCAATTAATTGGATTATGGGTTGCTTAACATTGGTTTCATTTGCCTTGTTCAACGGTTCACCTTCCGGATTTTTCAATGCTTTTAGAGTACTCATCCAAGGGTGCTCCCTATCTCCCTTCCTTCTCTTATTAATAGCAGATGGGCTTAGCATGCTTATTAAAGAAGCAAAAAGGAAGGGAGACTTGAAAGGGATTGATGTGGCTTGTTCTGTGCATATTACTTGCCTCCTCTTCATGGATGATATTATGCAATTTTGCCATGGGTCTGTGATGGAGATGGAAACTTTAAAGGAGTTGTGTATTGCAAGGCTACAGGTATGGAAATAAACAGAATAAGTCTTTTCTTTTGTTTAACAAGATCACAGATGATATTAAAGAAAAGGCTATGGAATTACTATGAGAACTGGATTTGGTTGTATAATAAAATGGAAGCTAGAATTTCAGTTTGGTATAATTGTTGCCTTTTGCGGGGAGGAAGGCTAGTCCTAGTCAAGGCAGTTTTCGAGGGTATATCGGTCTACTAGCTAACCATGGCAAAGATCCCCAAAGAAATGCTTCACAAAATAGGAAAGAAGTGTTTAATTTTCTTTGGAGTGGGAAGAGGGCAAAGAAGAAAGAATTCCTCTTGTTAAACAGAGCGAAGTAACTTTGCCAAAAAGAACTAAGAGGGTGGGGCTTGAAAAATATACATGTTTTTAGCCTATCCCTTGCTGCAAAAGCCTCTGGAGGCTAGTGTACAGTGACGGAATCTGGGTAGAGTCATGAAAGCAAGATACCTTCAGCAGATCTCAATGGAGCCATGGTTCAAATTGGCAAATAAACATGTTTCAGGTGCATCCATGGTGTGGAATGCAATGGTTGAGACACATCCGTTGGTTAGCAAATGGGTGGCTTGGCAAGCTAGAGATGGAGTCATGATCAGAATTGGGAAGAACCGATGGATGGGATCTATAACTTCAGACTCTCAAAAGCCCTAGCGACATCCTTACACTAACGAGGTTGAAGGTATTTTCTTTAAGAGATGCAGCAGTCTTGATGGGAGGAGTTGAACATCTTGAAGGTTGGAAGACAGCAGATGTTTTGAATTTGCAATAAAATTTAAAGAAGTAATGGAGACATTATGTGAAGAATCTCTCCCGCGGTGCTATAACAATAACAGTTGATGATGATCTCCTTAAATAATCCACAACTATGGGGATGGTGCATTATTGGTTAAAGTAGGTTATGCAGCACAAATTGAAGAAGACTGGTCTAGAAATAGAATTTGCCAGTGTTAACTCCCAGCTGTGCTCGCACTACTGAAGGGTTAAGTTTCAACAAGATTCGATCGGGCTAGTGACATTTGTTCAATGATCACCTTTTTCAGTTCTGCTATTTCTATTACCATCTTGTTTTATATGACATGTGCAGGGTCGATGCGAAAGTCTTCAAGCAAGTGATGGGGATGGTGGTCATGAGTTGGGGTGATGAAGGGCTATTGTTGGTGTAGTAGTTGCGTGAGGCATCCTCATATCGGTTGGCCCAAGTAAATATAATAATAAAATGTAATTTATTATTGCATAAGAGAAGTCGGCCCCAATTAATTAGACAAGTCAGCCCAATTGGAAGAAGGTGCCCAGTCGAGCACCTCCTTCATTTGTCATATCAAGCATACAAGCAAGTTCACTCAAGCAAGGAGAAGTTCACTACTACAGCCAGGAGAAGTGTTTTGGGGGTTTCTCCACTTTGGAGAAGTTTTTCTTATCTTTTCTTGGGATTTATGCTACTACTATCTGCATGTACATCGATCTCTATTGGAAGGTGTGACCTCAAGGGAGACAAATAGTTTTATCTATGGTTGGGAGGTGATTGATTATCACCGTGGTTTAACAAGATCCACATTTATTACTGTTTCTGTGCTTGGTTATTCTTTTAGAGATCCTGGTTAAACTGCTATAAAACTTAACATGGTATCAAAGCAATGCTAAAAGAAGCCATGTCGAAAACTAGGGCTCCACATTTTAAAGTGTTTTCCACCACAGTTTATCCCGAAAGGAGCACTAAGCAACTCGTCGTAAGAGAGCGCATTTTTCTGTGGAAGCCAAACTTAGTTTGGTGAAGTTTCATTTTGACCTAGTACTGACAAGGTCTAAACCTAGGGCTCCTTGAATCTAGCCCTTCTGCCCAATGATTTGGCTCGATTTGCTCCAACGTGCCTCAATGGGGTGCATCTATTTGTGGATTCAGATTTGCAAGTATCCACACTTCAAAATTGATTTGGCTCCTAGCATCCTACTACGGTTTCTGGTTCAGTTATGCGGTCAAGATGATTGGCATGAAAGTTGAGGATAGGCTTAATGGGACTTCCAATTTCAATTCCTTTAAGTGTAGGGTTTTTATTACCATAGAAGAAAATGATCTTAAGAAGTTTGTGAATGAGAAGGTTCCAAAACCAAAAGAGGAAGCTGAGAAGACCCAGTGGAGAAAGAATGATGCTAAGGCAAGGAGGATCTTGGTAGATTCAGTATAAGACCATTTGGCTCCTCAGATCTCTCAGAAGAAGACTGCCAAGAAGATGTTTAGAGCCTTGGGGAAGCTATTTGAAGATAGCAATATCAATTGTGCCCTTGGTTTGAGAAATCAATTATCCAATCTCAAGATGTCAAGGTCAGGATCAATTGCTTCGTACTTCATGAGGATCTCATAGCTAAGAGATCAGCTAAGCACCATTGGAGATCCACTTGATGATAGAGAACTTGTCATGAACACTCTTAATGGTCTCCCTCCATCTTGGGAACCATTCATTCAGAGTCTTAGTGGGAAAGACAAGTTGCCTAAGTTTAATCGTATATGGGCAGTTTGCATGCAAGAAGAGACAAGACTTGCAGCGAGAGTAAGAATATATGGCTCTCAACATAAAGAAAGTCAAGCCCTTACATCTCATGTCAAGAAAGGAAAAGGTAAGGGAAGAAAGTTTCATGACAAGAAAAACAAAGGTGGAAGATCAATTCCTATTCCAGATCAAAAGAAAAAGAAGGATCTTTCACAAATCCAATGCTACAGATGCCATAAATATGGACACTTTGAGAGACAGTATCATGGTTCAATAAAAAAGAAGCATGAAGCCACTACAAATGTCAATGAAGACACTTCTCATAAGAAGACAATGAATGATGATTGTACGAAGTTCTTCTTCTAGTATCCCCATGTTGAGGTTATGATATGAAGATCCAGACTGCGATGGACTCCCAACAAGAAGATGAAGATCATAAGACTCTCATGATTCCTATAAGGAGGCAATGGGAGTTCAACAGTAGATTAGATCTGTTTGATATGGATATATGTTATATATACATACAGAACTATATTCCTAGAATTAGGAAGTTTGTTGATCATGTGATATAGTTTTCTTACTGATGACAGTAGGTTCATATAGTATTTGTTATGTATATGATTGTTTAAATAGCCTGTAATGTTGCATAACATTCATTAAGCCATCTTGGATGATATCTCTTTCTAACATGCTTACAGTAGTGCACACTCTTGATAGTATGCTCTAATGGAGATAGCAAGCATCTAGATAGTTACCATATGTGTGTTATGTTGAAGCATTGGCTAAGATGCCTATTGAATGGACTATTGCCACTGCATTGAATTGATTGAAGTCGATTATGCAATGTTGCTAACCACCTAACGAAATTTGACTTGTAGGGAAGAGACCATGTGCTACAAGCGAAGAATAATGAGACCTGCTTTGAACATATAGATCATGTTAGTATTATGTGATTGAGAGAGAGCAGATTGATCAAAAGCGGGAAGCCCAAGCTACAAATCGGGAAGAAGGATGACTTCTAGACAAAGCAATTAAATAGAAATCATGAATGTTCAGCAATAACAGCAGACAAACAAGGGCCTAATACATCCAGCTATATGTGGATACATGACCCACAAGTCCAGAGGATATCATGTAGAGATTGGCGATTGGAAGCAAAGCGCTCCAACGAATGTCGGTCTCTCTACTGCAGATGTTCGTTCCTTCGATGATTATGGAAACAATAAGTTTCTAGTTGGAGTCATGACAGATTGATTAGAACATGGTAGTCCTTAAGGACCAGAGTTTCTTTGTTGATTTCTGAGATAGAGGGATTTAGCTCTTGAGATGAGGATTTTGGAATATTGCATCACTTATTGATGGTGTGGCAGAAACATGATGAAGTCTTCCTAAGTTAAGGAAGAACACAGTTGGGATCTTGAGCAAATCTAGCATGATGACTGTGAGTACATGGCTACACTGATGACGATGTTGTGTTGATCCTGTAAATTTTCCTTTAAAGGGCAACTAGGGCTAAAACAATATATTTAAATTTAGTTGAAATAACCACACATGAACTTCTTTACAGTATGCAGCAGAATATAAAACTGAGAACCATTTACAACATCAATCACATCAATAGAAACGACACAATCTTTTTGGGTAGAAACCCCCGAACAAAACCCAAGATGGGAAAATTGGTGCAACAGTATGAGAGGATATTTTTATTAAGAAAATACAGAGCTTTTACAATATCAAAAAATCTATTTATGCCCTAATGGAAAAATCGAAACACCCAAAAATCACAAAGAAAACCTGTGAGATGGCACAGTTCCCAAGGCAGCTTATTGTTGTACGGCTTGCAATTGTACAGTGTACGTCTGGCAAAGTCTCTTCTCTCTCCTCTGCAATTTAGGGCTACCTTCCTGAGTTAGTTCTCCTCCGTCTCTGTCGGAATGCAACTATGTGTGTCCTCTCCACCAATTGACCTTTCACTTAAAGTCAATAAATAATTCGATCACTTTAGTCATTTTACAAAGTAAACTTAGGAAAATTAATTAAATACAATTGGCTTCCTAATTTAGGTCTTTTGCATGCAAGGACACATGCATGCAAGGACATATGCATGCAGGAAGACCTTCCTTGTTGCTACTAGTTTAACACTCCCTCTCAATGAGGAAGGGATTCGATAGCAACCCCAACTTATCCCTAAACTTCACAAAACTGTGTCTGCAAAGTGCCTTGGTGAAAATGTCTGCCATCTACTCATTTGTCTGTATGTACTCCAACCGGATGGTTCCTCTTTCACAATCTCTCAAGAAGTGGTACCTAATGTCTATGTGTTTGCTTCAGTCATGGAACACTGAATTCTCAAATAGCTTCATGCCACTATGATTGTCACAATGAACACTGTAACCTCTAGCTCACACTCGAACAACCCTGAAAGTAACTTCTTCAACTACATACACTCACAAGAAGCCATGTTGGTTGCCATGTACTCAGCCTCTGTCGAGCTCAATGCAACTGCCTTCTGCTTCCTGCTGAACCAAGAGACAACCCCTGACCCAATGCTGAAACAACAACCTGAAGTATTCTTCCTGTCCTCTACACATCCTGCCCATTCAGCATCCGTGAATCCTGCTAACTGTACACTACCCCTGCGCTCATAAACCAATCCATACTCCATTGTATCTCTGATGTAGCGAAGTATGTGCTTCGCAACCGTCCAATGCACTCTCCGAGGGTCCACCATGAACTGACTCAAAGCGTTGACTGCAAAGTTGATGCCTGGTCGTGTGTTGACCAAATACATAAGCAATTCGATAAGATGACGATACAAGGTAGGATCAAATCCGTCTGACCCTGATGCATCAATTTTCCTCTAGAGGATCAAATCCGTCTGACCCTGATGCATCAATTTTCCTCTAGTTGGAAACTAGAGGTATGGCCATAGGCTTTTAACCAGCACAAATAAGCCAGATTACAAGAATCCATGAATAAAATGAAATATAATATTGATAAGATAAGAGATAATATTACAATGAGAATGATGCTTGTATAAATACCCATGCTAGGTGCCCTTTCATAAAGAGGCATAACCTTTCATCAAGGTGTCTCTTCATTAAATATTAGTTATTTAAATATTATATTTATTAATGTTTATTTATTATATATTTTGTTCATTACACTGAGTACATGGCAACCAGTGAGGCTAGTTGTGAGGCATTGTGGCTTCGCAAGTTGTTGGTTGACTTATTTGATCAAGAGTTGAGGCCTACAATTATTTACTACGACAATCAGAGTTGCATCCGGCTCTCTAAGAATCCAGTATTCCATGACAGGTCAAAGCGTACTGGGATCAGATATCACTTCATCATAGACTATGTTTAGAAGGGAGTTGTGGAGCTACAATACATTTCCACTAAGGAGCAGGTTACTGACATCCTAACAAAATCTTTGGGGAGAGGAAAGCATATTCACTTCAAAGACAAGTTGGGGGTGGTGAAAAACACTTTCCTCGATAAGAGGGAGTGTTGAAAAAGTACCAAGGCAAATTTTGTTCACTCGTGAGATGCCTAGGAGTTAATAATAATATAAAGTGGTCCCTAGAACTTTATAAAGTGAGATGCACTTTATTTTATAAAGTTACTTTATAAAGGAGGTTTGAGTTTTTAAATTAATTGATTTTATGAGAAATTAAAAGGTGGGTGAAGTATTTAAAGTGCTCAAAAATTATTTAAATGGTTTGCATTAAATTCATTTAATGAGAAAAATGTGAGCAACTAATGAGCACCCTAGATCTCATCTAGTCAACTTTTAATCCTAGCCATTGGATTAAAAAAGGTGGTTACCTCAAACAAAACTAGGGAAAGGCATTGAGATTCTGAGAGCCAATTTTTCATTATTCACTTTCCAAATGAGATTTTTGGAGAAGAGATAGAGAGAGAGGCAAAACCCTAGCACAGAAATCGAGGAGCTAAGTATGAGCACAAATCTCAACCTGAAGGGCAGGCACCGTACAGCAACATTTAATAGCACAGAAATCAAGGCAGAGCGTTGGCATGAATTTCAAGGTGATGTACAGCATTTAACGCTGTCAGTAGGCCAAACAGAGCAGCACGATTTTCAAGTCATGGTACTATTGTTTTGCACAGAAATTGAGGCAGAATTCAGGGACAGAATTAATGCTGAGTTTGCACGCTTTTTGAGGCTGCACATGTGAGGTCGTACTGCAGGTTTACGGGCACAGATTTCAAGGAAAAAGTCTGTAATTTGCAGCAGGCTGTACTGTGATAGTTTGGCACAAATTTCAAGAAGGAAATTGCTGTGATAAGTACTGCTGTTAATTTGTGTAATTAGTCTCTGAAAGAAATAAAAATTCTCTCTCTAGAACAGGTTTTCCCTTCGGGGATTTATCCTGGAGCAATTTGGTCAAAAATCACTGAGTGTGACTGTTATAATTTTCTGAGTTTGAAAAGTTTGAAAATTTTTCCATGTGTTTCAAGTAAAATGTATTTTTCATGTATGTAATGAGTTTTTACAGCTATGGGGTTTAGGCATTAAACTTCATATGAAAAACTAAACCTGAAACTGGGTTGGGAATACAAAAAATTTCAAATGGCTAGAACGTTTAGGCTGAAAACAGCAATCAAAATATCTGCTAGGAGTACTTTTGGCTTGCAAACACATACTGCTGATAATAATAAGACAGCAAACAGCATCTGCAATTTCTATTAAATCTGATAACAAAAAGCAAAAGCTACAACTCCGAACGCAGACTCTTGAACCATAAAATAATGCACCATGCTTCTCCTTTAAAGACTAGGAACAAGAGAGGTACAATGAATCTAGATGCATACACAACAAAGCCTACACAGACAGTTTGAACTATAACCCTAGTGCCTCTTGCATGCATGGATAACAGAGCCAAAGATAAGGTACACTTTCCTAGAGATCTACACCCTACATCTCACTGGATAATCCTCATGCAAAAACACCCCTACTAAACTTGGGGAAATGCACCCTCAATCTAAATGCATGCAAAATTAAATAAAGTTCAAAATGGAATATCCTGCTAGACAAGACCCTAAGACAACCTGTCACAGCTCGACAATGTTATTCTCAAGCACAAAACACAGGCATGTCACCCTGAAAACCTCCCAACTCTTTATCACGTGCAGTATCCCTACTATCCATCTAAGCATCCCTGGAAGGTTTCATCTAATAATCTCTGATACCGTGACAAAAATCAGACCATGGTGAGCAGACTCTGTACTCTAACACCTAACCTAACAACTATAGATCATTCAGGCTGAAAACACCAATCAAAGTTTCCGCACCTACAAACACATGCTGCTGATAAAATAAGACAGCAAACACGAATTTCTGAACACACAAACAGCATCTGTAATTTCTATTAAATCCAATAACAAAAAGCAAAAGCTACAACTTCAAACTCAAATTCTCAAACCATAAAATGCTGCACTATGCTTCTCCTCTGTATACTAAGAACAAGAGAGGTAGAATGAATCTAGATGCATGCAGAACAACGCTTAGACTAGCAGTATGAACTGTGAACTATAACGGTAACCCTAGTGCCCCTAGCATGCATGGCTAACAGAGCCAAAGATAAGGTACACTCTCCTGGAGATCTGTGCCCTCCATCTAGCAGAAAAATCTGCATGCAAAAACACCCATACTAAACTTAGGGAACTACACCCTCAATATAAGTGCATGCAAAACAACATAAAGCTCAAAACCAATAAAGAACTGAACTGCTAATTTAGAATAGGCATCTAAAAACAGAATAACTGAAGATAAGCACATGCACATTTATGGCGTGCATGTGCCTCCTTTATCCCTTTCCTCCTTGAAGCCTAGTGCACCATCAACAATACTGAGACTAGCAGTGTGAACAGTGAACTGTGAGCTATAACCCTCGTGCCCCTAGCATGCAGAGCCAAAGATAATGTACACTCTCCTAGAGATCTTTGCCCTCCATCTAGCTGGAAAATCCGCATTTAAAAACACCCATACAAAACTTAGGGAACTGCACCCTCAATATAAGTGCATGCAAAACTATATAAAGCTCAAAACCAATATAGAACTGAACAGCTAATTTAGAATAGGCATCTAAAACAGAAGAGACCGAAGATGAGTGCATGCACACTTTTGGCATGCATATGCTTCCTTTCACTCTTTCCTCCTTGAAGACTAGTGCACCATAAACTCTGTTGTACAGAACGCTTATGAAAAGCACGCTGCTGTTGCACAAACTGCTCTGCTAAAGGAGAACGCTCTGTAACCAGAACACCAGGCTACACAGTTAAATGTAATGAATATAAAATATATAAAGAAACACTACATCATAATTAATAATAATATATAAATGAAAACTACATAAACTAAGGGACACAGTCCTTCACCTTCATGAATAGTGAATGCATGTAAGCATATCACCAAACGGCTCAGTGTGTCTCATATATTAAATATTCTATCCATATAAATTCTCCTATGGTATCCTTCTCATGTTGGATATTTTCCCATAAATGAACTATTGTTCATTACTGAGAAACCAACTTCACAATGCCCAAATCAGGGTTTAAAAAGGTGTGCTAAACTTATCATAATTGTTGATTGAAAGCTCAATTTGTTGTGATTCAAAAGGGGTTAGACAGAGGAATTTGAATGAGTTATAAATGTATCAATTTCGGTGACATTTGAGGAAAGTTTTTGAAAAAGGAACATAATTATGGGGAAAAATATGTTAGTTTTTGTACCTAGGCAGATGTTCCCTAGGTGACTTAATTTTTGCCTAAGTCACTTTAAGAGGGAAAAAGGTGACCCTCACATTAAATGTCACTTAATGAGACTTTATAATTATAAAGTCACTTTTTGATAAATTTAAGTGAGTGAGAGTAATTTTATTTATGTGAATTAAATAAAAGGGATTTTTACTCTCATTGATTCTCATCCGTTGGATTAGATCTCTTTTCCACCGTTGGATTAGAAACTCACTTAGGGTTAAACAAAAAGGTTGAGGGAGGCAAAAGGACAATGACTTTTCATTTTTGCATGAGAAGAAGAGAGAGCTGAGCAAGGAGGTCGAGACTGAGAAGAAGGGTACGATTTTCCAGAAGAGAAATCACACTGAAAATCGAGGCAGCCATTAATGTTTGCACAGAAACCGAGGTAGAGTACGGCCTGTTCCTGCTGTACTGTTGCATTTATTTCTCAGCACGAGTTTCGAGGTACTTTCCTGCACATAAATCGAGGTATTTAAAGTCTGTACGGCCTGCATTGAATGCTGTACGGACAGCATTAAATACAGCACAGAAATCGAGACAGTACGGTGCATTTATTGCTGGTACGGATTACTGTGTACGGTCTGCAATTTATTGGCACAGAAAACGAGGGTGTACGGCTGCTGTTTGCTGGGCACAAGTTTCCAGATTTTGGGATAAAGTCTGTGGTGGAGATAAGTTGTATTTCTACTGTATTTCTGTCCATTATTTTGCTGAAGAAAATAATATAAATATCTCTCTCTCTCTGACTGGTTTTCCCCGTGGGGGTTTTTCCAGGGCTGATTAGCCAAAAATCTCTGAGTATTAATTTATGGTGTGACTGTCTATGTGTTTATTTCTGCCTGTTAGTAATTTTCACTGTGTGTTTAAAATTGTTCGACAAATTTTTTAAGTAACTTCCAGCCTATGCATAACCGGCTGAAGTGAAAAACACAAAAATGTTCATTTAAACCAGCAAGCAGTAAAACTCAGTTTTCTACATGGTATCAAAGCAAAGGGGGCAGAAAACAGTGATTTTTGCAGACACACAGTAATTTCCAGAATTCAGAAATTTTTGCTATTTTACTTCTGTCAGTGAACAGCGCTTTGTTGAGTTGTTGTTGAGATGGCTACAGGACTTAGATTGGAGGATAGGTTGGATGGGACAGGGAATTTTGTGCCGTGGAAGGCCAGAATTTTGTTGTTACTAGAAGAGAATGAGTTGTGGCCGGAAATAGTGAGGAACACTACTGCAAATCCGATCACCATTCCTGCATCTACAGATGCAGCAGCCTTATCAGCCTTCAATAAGAAGGACTGCAAAGCTAGAAGAATTATTCTTGATGCGGTTAAAGACCACATTATCCCTCACATTTCAGGGAAGGACAAGGCTCATGAGATGTGGACAGCCTTGATCAGTCTGTATGAGAGTTCTAATGAGAACAGGAAAATGGTTCTCAGAGAAAAACTCAAGAGTATCAGGGTGAATGGGGGTGAGGGAGTCACAGCTTACCTTACTAGGATTTCTGCAGTTCAAGATGAACTTGCAGCAGTTGGGGAGAAGGTTGCCCCTACAGAGCTTGTCCGCACCGCAGTGAATGGGGCTTCTAAGTCCTGGAGTGCTTTTGTGCAGGCTATAGTGGGCAGAGAGAACCTACCTAACTGGGAGAGACTATGGGATGACTTTGTGCAGGAGGAGACCAGGAGAGGTCTTGTACAGGGTAGTAGTTCTCAGAGAGGGGCTGATGATGAGGATGTGGCTTTGGCAGCCAAGGGTAAGAAGAAGAAGGGTCCCAAGAAGGGTGGGGCCAAGCAGCAGCAGTAGCAGAGTGGGCAGAAGAAGGACTTGAGTAAAATCAAGTGCTATGCTTGTCAGGCGTTTGGACACTATGCCTCACAGTGTCCAAGCAAGAAGAAGAAGAAGGGGCAGGGACAGCAGACTGCAGCCTCAGCAGAGGTTGATGAGTTTAGTGTTGCATTCCAGAGGGAGTTTTCCCTGTATGCTGGACAGATAGAGAGAGAGAGAGTCTCTCTGGCTACCAGCACAGATATGGATCTTGACAGTGAGCATTCTTTGTTGGTAGGACATCAGGGGGGTCCATCCACCTCATCTACTTGGTACATTGATAGTGGAGCCACGAGCCACATGACTGGAGCTCGAGAGGTGTTCTCAGAGTTATCAGAGGCAGGTAGAGATGTGGAGGTTGTCCTTGGAGACAACACCGTTGTGAGAGCTGTTGGTCGGGGGACCATCACATTTCAGAGGGAGTCCATGAGTCCCATGACTCTGCGGAATGTGTTGTATGTCCCAGGGCTGAAAAAGAACCTTGTATTAGTTTCCACCATAGAGGACAGGGGTCTTGGGGTGTGCTTTTCAGATGGGAGAGTACAGGTATATCCCAAGGCTACAGGTATGTCCAGTGCCATGGACATC
>LPNX010240632.1:0-13343 GCA_001517045.1 Pseudotsuga menziesii
GATCGGGATTCCTGGTTCTTGGGAGTCTTTTGGTCGACTTTATGGGAGCTTATGGACACTAAACTGAAGAAAAGTACAGCTTTTCATCCACAGACCGATGCGCAAATAGAGGTAGTAAACAGGACAGTGGTTCAGCTGCTCAGAGGATATTGTAGTAAACATCCTAAACTTTGGGATGAGCAGTTGCAGTATATACAACATGCCTACAATCATGCAGTTCATTCTTCCACGAACAGATCTCCTTTTGAAACTTGTTTTGGTTATCTGCCAAAAACACCAATGGACTTCTCTTTTGGCAAAGATGCAGTGGATGGACATCATGATGCAGATAAAGCGCTAAGGTTCATTCAGAGAATCCAAGCAGTGCAGTAGGCAATTCAAGAACAGTTGGAGAAGAGCCAGGCAAAGTACAAAGCCAGGCATGACAAGCATCGAGTTGATCATCGATTTCTGGTTGGTGACAGAGTTTGGTTACATATCACCAAAGAGAGAATGAAAGGTGAAGGTAAAAAGCTTAAGCCTATCAGGTATGGTCCTTTTGAGATCTTGGAAAAGATCGGTACTAATGCTTTTCGCTTGAATTTACCTCCATACATGCAAATTTATTCAATTGTCAATGTTGAGAATATTAAATTGTATGAGCCTCCTATGATCATGGATGAGGAAACTAATGTACAGATTCCTTCAGTTGATGATATGGCACCTGAATATATGAATGAGTTGCAGGATGATGTTATTCTTAACAGAAATTTAAGGACTTCACGAAGGGGGAATGCTGAGTACCTTCGAGTGGGGCTTAAAGGCACGCATCCTAGCAAAGCAAAATGGATGGAGATTGGAAAAGTGAGGGAGTTGTGCCCTCACTTACTTGCCAAATAATTTAGGCTTTTGGTGGTCCAAAAGCTCTCCAATGGGGAGGAATGATCCGGTGGATTATTCATCTTCAAAAATTAAACTGATCCAATATGGTACAATGGTATTTAATCTATGGTTCAAAGAACATAACATATGTTTTAACTCATAGACATATCTGTGACACAGATTTAGCTATGACACAGATTTAGCTGTGACATAGATTTAGCTATGACACAGATTTAGCTATGAAACAGATTTAGCTGTGACACAGATTTAGCTATGACACAGATTGAGCTGTGACATAGATTTAGCTATGACACAGATTTAGCTATGACATAGATTTAGCTACGACACAGATTTAGCTGTGACACAGATTTAGCTATGACACAGATTTAGCTGCGACAAACTTAGCTATGACACAGATTTAGCTGTGACACAGATTTAGCTGCGACACTGATTTAGCTACGGCATACTTTTCACACTACTGTGACAGACTTAGCTGTGACACAGATTTAGCTGCGACAGACCTTTCACACTGCTGTGACAAATTTGCTGTGACATCGCGAAGTTAGTGGTGACATCAAACGGTTACGTTACGTGTGATGCTATGGTATGGTGCAACATATGTGCATAACGGTCATTGTAACGTGTTGTGAATCAACCTGTGCGTGGAGTTAGTTGCCACATTTCAGGAATATGGAACGTCATGGTAACATAATTCTTGTGTAGTGACTTGGACGAATTGCATGGTTCAGCGTATGGTTGTAACAATAATAATAATAATAAAGATAGCAGCTGAGAGGATGGAATCGAATCGATTACTTATCCCTCCCGCTGAACTCTTAAATAGAGGAGGTTGGCCACCAAGGGGGGGGATTGGTTTTGGAGCGCAGAGTATCATTTCTCTGTTATGAGAAGCTTAGAGATCATTTTTTGCTACGAAGTGTCCAGATGTTGTGCTGTAGAAGTCGACATTCTCTGTTATATTTTGGCTTTCTTTATCTTTGAATGCTGATTGTAATTTCAAGAGAAAGGTCTTAAAGATTTTGTACAGCATTCTGTTTACAGTTGCTGAAGTTGTTTCCAGAACCATTTTGTACCATTTTAAAAAGATTAATTGGATTGGTACCCATTGGAGAGGGACCCGGAGACGTAGCCCAATGGAGGGAGTGAACTCCGTTATCAACTTCTGTTGTGACGCTCTGATTATGTGCTTCCTCTTATATCTGTTTATCAGTTTGTTTTCTATCTGTTTTCAGTATTTAATTTCTGTTAATGATGTTCCATTAATTAACCTGCTGAACGCATTCTTTTAACACAAACTTTTAATGCACACAAGTTGAGGTCCGACGGATCAAGACCTTTGAAGACATGTACAAATCTAAAGGAGAAGACACATGTGTATAATATTATTGAAAAGTGTGCTGTCAAATCAAGATTCGAGTTTGTTCATGATGAGATTGCATATTACAGAACTCTAAGCTCGGGGGTTAGACACAACATTGCAGTGATCGCATTATGAAGTCTAGACAGTCCAAGTTGTGAAGGAAAACAGTTCTTGGAGGAAGATTACAGTGATCTGAGGTAAGAAAAGAATAGGACTGAACTAAGGTTTGAGTGTGGTAAAAGGTATGTGTCCTTCAAGTCTATTATAAGAAAATATTTATAACTTAGTTTTAAGTCTATTGTTTATGCTACATGTGGCTGTTATATTTTGACGATGGAAGAGGCCGCAAGTTGAGGCCTACATAGACTAGGTTTGGGGCTGTCTATGGACAGAAAATGAGGTTGAAGATAGACTGTGTTTTGGACAGTGATGTGTCTGAAATTGGTAAGGAAGAAACAGGTCTCTGAAGTATCAAAGAAGTCTTCCTCAAATTGACATAGTTTTGATGGCAGTAATACCCTTGGAGTCTGCTGCAGCATAAAACATCTACAGTTTCAAGTCCAAGGATCTTCTACAATAACATGGTATGTATGTATGAGATTTAATGAGTGAACTGTGATGTGTGTAAGTAGTAATGATGCACAAGTATGAACAATAACGAGTGTATGTACAGTATACAATGTGTGAATGCACAAGTATAAGTGCACACAGTGGTGTGAAATGTGAAGTAGTGATCTGCATAGTCTATGATATACAGTGGTAGCAGTTTTGGGCATGAGCAAACTGTGGTTGTTTTGAAGGTTTTAAGGCAGCATCAATAAGAGGATACATAACAAGTCTTACAGCAGAAAGTCAAAGGTTTTCTACAGTGATGTGTGAAGAATTTTTGTTAATACATGCTTTATGACAATGCATGTTTTTCTATACTCTAGATGATGAAGATATGATCATAATGAAGAGATGAGCAGTAGTTTTTCCATGATATCTCAGTTATATGTATACACAATGATAGGGGATAACAACTTGAAAAAATGAGCAGACAGTGTATGGGCAGGCCTGGTTTAACACCAAACTTAACAGGAGTATTGATGCCAACTCTGTAAGAGTACAGTTACAAAACTTGTGAGGCATGTGAGAAGCCATCAATGCAACTCTTAAACAGTCTTTAGCAAACCTCGAGCATTATTCTGTTGATAACAAGAATTGACAGCGACAACTAACTTGACAAGGGATAGAATAATATGGTGCATGTATGATCAGATTCCTTGTGATAAAGAAATGATGCTAGTGACATAATGTTGAAGAGCAGAGTTTGCAGTATTGCAGCAGCATAGATGACCGATGAGCAAGGTTACAACAGAGTGAAGAATGATGATCAGAGAAGACAGTGAGCAGCATTGATGATGAGCAGCGTTGATGATGTGACAGAGATGACATGAGTATGGTCTACTGTATTGTAAAAGCAAGCTTGTCTTGTTTTAAGGTCAGGATACCTCAAACCCTTCTTAGCAGGGTCTAAGAAAACCAAGCAGGGTCGTGGATACAGAGTAGGTTCTCTATGTATCAGTAGGTGCTGATTTTGCCTAACGGTTGTAGCCGAACCAAAACTAATATAAAAATATTACAAATTTATATGGTGTGGTGCCCTTCTGTGTTATGGTTCTTGATGAGTTAAATGCTATGATATGTGAATGATGAAGTTTATGAAATGATTATGAGATTGGTAGAATAATGAAATGATGAATTGGTAGTTAAGTGTGACAGGTCAAGAAAAGTTGTAAAAATGGCTTTACACTGATTCACCCCCCCTCTCAGTGTCTACAATTGGTATCAGAGCCGGCCTTCATCACAAGCCTAGCAAGCTTGAAGGAGATCCTTAGACACAATGGAGGAAAAGAAAGAGCCATCAAGCAATGACGTTCCTGTACTTGATATTACAGATTATTTCAGTTGGAGGAGCAAAATGAAGGATTATCTGAAGAAGTTTGGTGTTTGGAAAATTGTCATCAATCCACCCGCTCCATCAAACAAGAAAGGAAAATCAGCTGCACAAAAGGAAGCGAAGAAGGACAACACTACAACCTTGAAGTTCCTCATGGATGGAATTCCCAGCTCAGTGAAGGAAAGTGTAGGAGAGTACACTTCGGCAAAAGATCTATGGTTCAAGCTGGAGAGTGAGTATCAAAAGGCAAGACCAGAACCCAAAAAGACAGATAAGAAATCAGAAGACAAGCCCCTGGAAGAGCTAAATCAAGAAGAATATAAACAAGAAGAGGAATCTAGTAAAGGTATGGACTCTTGTGATTATAATGATTGCTTGTGTGATGAAATTGAGAAGGTTCTTGCAGAAGATGATGAAAGGTTATCAGAGACTACACATCAGATACATCTCACGTTGCTAAACATTGATCTTAGAGCCAATTGGTTCCTAAACACAGTAAATCTGAACCAGAGTGATTTCACGAAGTTCAAAAAGGAAATCTTGGACTCCTTGAATGAATATCAGCAGAAGACCATGTCAATGAAAGTGTTGCTTCAAAATCTCAAAGACAAGGACAAAGAGTTGCGAGATCAAATGAAAGACAAGGATGCTGAAGTTGAACAATTGAAGATTGAATTAACTAGTCAAAAGGAAGAATCAGAAAAGCCTTCTCAAGAGCTTGAAGAAACTAGAAAGGTCAATCATGATCTGAAGACTCAACTGGAGGAAGCCAAGAGGACAGAAGAAATCTTGAAGAGTCAGCTAGAAGAAAAGGAGGATACAGTCCAGAAGCTGGAATTGGAGGTAGTTGGTCTCAGGAAGAAAGATAAGAAGAATGAAGCCTTGGTCAAACTCCAAGACAGTTCAATTGTCCTAGATAAGATCTTAGATTTCCAAAGATCTCCACTCGACAAAACTGGTCTTGGTTACAAGAAGAACAAAGAAAAATCTGAAGATGACACTTGGTCTCTGAAGACTCCAGAAGCAGGTCCATCAACGTCCAAAGCTACTCCCCAGGCACCTGCACATGACAACAAGGAATTTGGAAGTTCAAAGATGAAACAAGGAGTTAGGTCTGTTCATCAAAGCAGCTTCATAAAGGAAACAACTACAAGACCCAGGTATGAAAGTGGCTTCAATGGTTATTGTTATTTTTGTTCTAACTTTGGTCATAAGGCTATGGATTGTAGGTTTTATGGAAGAAGAAGGGCTGGAAGCCCCAATGTCTCAGTTAGATGTTGGACATGTAAACAAGTCGGACATGTTGTTGCCACACATCACACATTGAGATGCTACACCTGCAGTGGGTTTGGGCACAAGGCCCATGAATCTGCCAGTCAAAGAAGTCAACTAAGAAGGAGTACTCCATACACATCAGCAAGAAGATTTGAAGATCAGAAGACAAATGTCTACAGTCAAGGACACTCTCAAGCATGGAGAAATGAAGTTGATCAAAGAAGTGTTGGAAGTTCCAACAGCTCAGTCAGGTGCTGGTCATGCAACAATGTTGGTCACATTGCTACACATTGTCGTAAGATGAGGTGCTATAGCTGCAGTGGCCTTGGGCACAAAGCTCAAGATTGTTGGACTACACGAAAACAATCCTTAAAAAGTTACCTAGACAACTCTTCAAGGAAAGTCAGTACAAATGAAGGAACAATTGCTCAAAGGACAGATGCCAAGAAGCAAGTATGGATGAGAAAGAAAGAGCAGTTGTAGATAGGAGAAGCTGATCAGAGCAGGGAGGATGGCTGCCATATGGCAAGCCAAGTGTAAGGTCTCTCAAAGACCTTATCACACCTTGAGTTCATGAGGTTGGAGAATGAACTCAAAGGAGAAAGGATGGTTACTCCAGGCATATAGACAGGTCCTAGGATCGTGCATATTGACAGGGAGAGCAGTTAGCAGTGATCAGAGATTTTGGACACAAGTATGTGGACACCCTTTGCCATTGATGCCAAAGGGGGAGAAATGAAAACAAAGGGAGAGATGCAAACAAAAGGGGAGCATGCTCACAGGGGGAGCATGAGTTGTTGTCATCAATGACAAAGGGGGAGATTGTTGATGAAATTGTCATTGATGCCAACATGGACTTGCAGTGGCCCCACATGATGTCATTGATGTCACCACCTTGCTGAAGACATTGAACACCCTGTTGATGATGCTGAAGACCTTGGAGATGGTCTTGAACCCTTAAAAGAGATGATATGGTCGTTTGCAGGTTGATGGGGTCTTAGAACCCTTGGAGATGTTCCTAGGACATATAGTGGTGTGATGACACTTGGACACCTGCTTGTTCTTGTTGATGACCTTGATACCCTTGATAAGGTCATGGAGTCCTTGGAGGTGGGCATATGACCTTCTTGCATAGGTCACTTGTCCTTGGTCCTTGATAAAGCTCTTGAGGCTTGTGGTGACCTAAGTTGGTTGTGGAATAAATACTTGACCTTGAAGACTTGATGAATACCTCTTGCACATGATGAAACTTGGTTTGCACACCTATTAATTGAAGAATATTTTTTATATAGTATGTCGGCCTAGAAATAAAAAAAAAATTATGTCGGCCCCAATAAAAAAAATTACAATTAAATACAAGTCGGCCCCCAAAATAATGGTTGAAAATTCATATAAATAGGCCCTCACGATTTCATTTTTGTTGTGTGGAAATTTTGGTGGAGCAGCTCGCTGTCTAAGGCAATTTCGGGTGTGACCGAGGCAGCAAATTGAGGAAGGATAAACGTAGCAGCATCAATCTGATATTTTATTTCTTTTCTACTTTGATTTTTGCCCTAACTTTGGAAACAAGGGTTACAGCAGAGAAGTTTTTATGGTGTCCTCTCGCTGGCAATTTATTTGCAGCAGCAGGCACTTTGTATGAGGAAAATGTTCACCATGGAGAGCTCGTTGTCTAAGGTAAAAATTCAGTGAAGGAGCAGTCATTTGTTAAAATTTCAGAGGCAGCAGCAGCCTATGTTTTTTCTTCTTTCACAAGATTTACAGCAATCCTCTTATACTTCCTTGGGGTCAAATTAATCCAAAAAAATTTGACTAAGGTAGCTCGTTGGACTGAGGAGTATACCAGCACAAGGTCTGAAGAGAATTTGGCAGTTTTTGGATGCCCTAAATGAGGCAGTGTTACCACCTAAATTGTACTTAGTGGTTTTTATCAAGTGATCTCGGTGAACCAGACAGGGTTAACTTGTTCGGACTTCAAAAGACCTTTGGAAGTACTTCTGGGAAGTGCTTGTTGTATCGTATCACATGTTCATACCCCATGGGGGAATTGTAATAAATGTTCTAGCATGATAGTATCTATAAAAGACTCGGTCTCTTAGACTTAGTTTGTCAATCCGATCATCCCAGGGTGTTTTTCCCTTGGTTATTATTGGTTGTTGAATAAACGACTGATAATTTCTGAGTTTTTCACTCCATACCTCCAAATTTGGGGTGGTCGGCTTGGAATTTAGGCCTATTGAGTTTATTAGAGTCTATGTGTCAATGTATAAGCATGCTAGACATCTTTTTTGAGTCATATGAACATGTCTAAGTCCCCCTAGGTGTTTTTCAATTTTTCAATTTTTCAGTTTTTTCAGTGTTTTTTATTAAAATTTAATTTTTCCAAAACTTAGGCTATTTTTTAATAGTTTAATTGGAAAAATTGATTTTGTAATAAAAGTGGGATAAATAATCAGTTTCAGTCATGTAGGTGCTCATTTTCAAGCTAAGAGCACCATGTAAACCCATGGACCCACTGTTTCCTAGTTTTGAGTGATTTTCCAACACTCAGGTTAGAAAGCCCCAAAAATCAATCATTGATTATTTTAATTAATAAATTGATGAATAATGGAGCAAATCCAAAATCATAAATCAATGGATTCTCAACCGATTTGATTGAAATCAGTCAGATCTGAAGCAGATTGACTGGATCTGACAAATCCTTGACTGAAGGAGGTGAGCAAATCATATCCAGAGTTGATCTTGAGCATCCTTTATGGGGAATTTTTCCCTCCCTCTCTCCTCAACACGTTTTGGCTCTCCTGGATGCTCTGTGGGCCGATGTGTCAGTGTATGGGTTGATGTGTCAGCCAGATCAAGCCCTCGGTTGACAAGTAGGCTCAGTTCAGCCTCAGTTCTGCATTGATGAACTCTCCATCAGTTGATTTCACTTGATTCCATGAGGAATTGTGCCCCCCTTGGGCTAAATGGCCTGTAAATTGTATATATCCTGCTTGAGGCTCCCTCTTCCAAGCTAGTTAGAGCTGGACTGAAGGGCTTGCCATTGTAATACTGTTGTAATCTTTCGATTGTTGAAATAAAGAAGCTTTGGAGGCTAAATGGTGTAATGCTCTCATATGTGTGGATTAAGAATTGTATTACAGCTATTGATGTTGCCGGCTTTTCTCTCAATTCCTGCATCTGAACCCTGTCTGGCTTGAACGATTCAGCTGAATCAATAGGAGTATAGTTGGGCAAGTAAGGTTACTTGTTTTTCTTATATCTCATAGAATATATGCTAGAATATATTGATTATACATGTTTAATAAGTTTATTTGCATGTAATTCTTGTTTCTTTTTCATATATATATCCAGATCTCATGAGGTTTTGTGCAGGATTGTGTGTTTACCTTTCAGGTAGCAAGGATTGGACGAGCTATGGATATAATGATTGGACGAGCTGTGGATCTAGTTTGACTCCACTACGCATCCAAATTTTTGTGAAGAAATTTCCCTCTGCATTCCACTAACAAGTTTCCTCTGCAAATCTGCTTCAACAACAAGCACCTTTCTTCCCCTTTCTCTCCTTTAAAATCTAAAATTTTCCTCAAATTGGTTACTTAAAAGGTTTCTTATTAATCTGATCTATCTCATTAATAAAAATACACATATATCTAATTAGTAAGATCCCTTCCAAAATCTAGATCTTAGTTTTGTTTTGCACATAAAGTTCAATTTCAAGAGATCTAGCTAAAATTACCTTAGTTTCGCAAGTATTTTAGTGAAAATTCATAGCTTGCTGTTAAGGTAGTTTCATTTGCTGTATGATAAGTTTAATATTCTGCAATATTAGTGCACTTTCATTGGCTGCACAAACAGCAAGCCAAGATCCCAAGGAAAGCTTGCTTTCCTTGGTTCCTTTTTTGCCGATTTAGCTAGTTTAACTTCATTATTTTTTGAGATAAAGTAGGCTGATCCAAAGGTACTCTTAAAGTGATTTTGGGCATATATTATTCTAACTTGCTCACTGTCCTTTAGCATGTATGATAGGAAACAAAGGAAGCTGCTGTCTGAAGTGGCTTTTGGAGCGCTCAAATCCCCCTAGGGGTCTTCCTTTTTTCACAAAATTCTCAATTTTTTTTGTATAATTGTAAGATCTTGGTTTCAGCCTGTATAAGGACCAAGAAGTTTCTGATATATCAGTTCTCTGATATTGTAACCAATAATAAATAAAAATTTCTTTCGAATAGGCTCTTTCGAGCCCATTCCCCATCCCCCTAGGGGGATTCGCGTCGGTGCCCTTTTTGTTGTTTTATGCTTATTTATTTTTTACTAAAATTGATCTGATTTGCAGGGTAATATACTTGATCTTATTATTAATTCCATACTCCATATCTCACATTTCAAAGTAATCGTAATACTTACCCCACGATTTCCCGATTGACCCGAAAGGGGAAAGAGATTTGTGGTAGGATTAATTAAGAAATCTGAATTGTGTATCTATTTTCTTTCTTCTATATTTTGTTTATAAGCAAATTATAAAATTAACCCCTCCTTGATTCCCCAATTGAGATCCACTTGGATCGAAAGAGGTTCTTGGAGGCTTTTCTTTTAAACAAGAACATCCAGTTTAAAACTTATTAAAATTTACAAGACTTCAGTGTGTATGCTCTGCACTTGGCTGCAGTTCATCCAATCAGTCAAGCTGTATCAAAAGCACTTGAGTGACTAGTGTAATTAGGACTCACTCTTCCCAACTTACAAACCATCAGGTGAAAATCCAACACCTAGATCAAACCTTTACGGTGGCAAAATACCCAAAGGAAGCGGGAACTTCTGAAAAGTGACCTCGGGGCGCCGATCTCTATCACACCCTAACGGTTGTGTTACGAACAATAGCCCCAGAGACTCCATTTCAGCCCACATATTCCTTGCGGGTATCTGTGAAGGTTTAGTTTTGGACATACTCCAAGTACTCTCGGGTATATCTGGAGTCCCCCCTTTGCCTAATTTAATCAACTCATACTTCACATTTAACTTAAAACATACCAAGATGCAATCGCAAAACATTCACTCCAAGCACATGCAAGCATATTGATTATATTTTTCACTCCATTTTAAGGCACTGGTCATTTTTGCTTCATATATATATTGTGTATCAGCTTTGTGCTTTCATGTGTTTATTTTCACATCTCGTCATCTTTAATTGTCTATAGTTAAAATATTCAAAATCCTAAGTAACTGATTCAGTTTAACATCATCACACTAAGAAATCATCCTTAGTAACTTAATAGGGTCTACCCCCCTTGGCTTCGTTAGGAGTTGAGCCTAAATGGAGGAGTCAAGAACAAGGTGACAGCCTTGACTCGAGACTTGCCCCCAAGGACACACCGAGTGGATTGAAGATTTCTGCCACGTGACCCAGGTGTGTGAAAGGCGGCAACAGGCAGCAGTCTGAATTTCATCTTTTTACAGCAGCAGAGATCCGAATTCTTTTCAAAGAGAAAGAACATCTCTTTTGGGGTTAAAATCATATACATTCATAGTCCGAGTCCATCCATTGCAAGCATATACAAGGTTGAACTCTACAAGTGTAATGACATTCGGAGGTTGAGGTTTGCAAGCAGCCTGAGGTTACACTTAAGCCATAGCCTGACTGGTGTAAGGGCCTCTCTACACAGACCCAAACCTTCTCAACAATAATACACAGTCCACATTGATGCTATTCCACAGATCCGAGTCTGAGATTGCACAATGAAGAAGCAAGTCTGAGGAAGAAAATGCAAAGGAAAGATCAAGGCTAATTAGGATCATCTTTAAGGTTTGAAAGAATTATCCAGTACTATTATATTCTTTGATTATTGTGAAGCTCATTATGACTATTTAAATGGCTGGGTATTATTGTCTATGATATGCATGTGTCTAAGAGGTCTGGGTGTATACTTCATCAAGATTTAGAAAAGTGTTGATGTGATGCACAACAATAGCAATACATAACAAATGATGCCTTGATGGAGATGATGTTGATACATGACTACTCTTTGAAGATCTCAACCAAGACTTGAGGTGCAGACCTTTGAAGACATGTACAAATCTAAAGGAGAAGACACATGTGTATATTATTATTGAAAAGTGTGCTGTCAAATCAAGATTCGAGTTTGCTCATGATGAGATTGCATATTACAGAACTCTAAGCTCGGGGGTTAGACACAGCATTACAGTGATCACATTATGAAGTCTAGACAGTCCAAGTTGTGAAGGAAAATAGTTCTTGGAGGAAGATTACAGTGATCTGAGGTAAGAAAAGAATAGGACTGAACTAAGGTTTGAGTGTGGTAAAAGGTATACCCTTCAAGTCTGTTATAAGAAAATATTTATAACTTAGTTTTAAGTCTATTGTTTATGCTACATGTGGCTGTTATATTTTGACTATGGAAGAGGCCGCAAGTTGAGGCCTACATATACTAGGTTTGGGGCTATCTATGGACAGAAAATGAGGTTGAAGATAGACTGTGTTTTGGACAGTGATGTGTCTGAAATTGGTAAGGAAGAAACAGGTCTCTGAAATATCAAAGAAGTCTTCCTCAAATTGACAGAGTTTTGAGGGCAGTAATACCCTTGGAGTCTGCTGTAGCATAAAACATCTATACTTTCAAATCCAAGGATCTTCTACAATAACATGGTATGTATGTATGAGATTTAATGAGTGAACTGTGATGTGTGTAAGTAGTAATGATGCACAAGTATGAACAATAATGAGTGTATGTACAGTATACAATGTGTGAATGCACAAGTATAAGTGCACACAGTGGTGTGAAATGTGTAGTGATCTGCATACTCTATGATATACAGTGGTAGCAGTTTTGGGCATAAGCAGACTATGGTTGTTTTGAAGGTTTTAAGGCAGCATCAGTAAGAGGATACATAACAAGTCTTATAGCAGAAAGTCAAAGGTTTTCTACAGTGATGTGTGAAGAATTTTTGTTAATACATGCTTTATGACAATGCATGTTTTTCTATACTCTAAGATGATGAAGATATGATGATAATGAAGAGATGAGCAGTAGTTTGTCCATGATATCTCAGTTATATGTATACACAGTGATAGGGGATAACAACTTGACAAAATGAGCAGACAGTGTATGGGAAAACCTGGTTTAACAGCAAACTTAACAGGAGTATTGATGCCAACTCTGTAAGAGTATAGTTACAAAACTTGTGAGGCATGTGAGAAGCCATCAATGCAACTCTTGAACAGTCTTTAGCAAACATGGAACAGTATTCTGTTGATAACAAGAATTGATAGTGACAACTAACTTGACAAGGGATAGAATAATATGGTGCATGTATGATCAGATTCCTTGTGATAAAGAAATGATGCTAGTGACAGAATGTTGAAGAGCAGACTTTGCAGTATTGCAGTAGCATAGATGATCGATGAGCAAGGTTACAACAGAGTGAAGAAAGATGATCAGAGAAGACAGTGAGCAGCATTGATGGTGAGCAGCGTTGATGATGTGACAGAGATGACATGAGTATGGTATACTGTATTGTAAAAGCAAGCTTGTCTTGTTTTGAGGTCAGGATACCTCAAACCCTTCTTAGCAGGGTCTAAGAAAACCAGGAAGGGTCCTGGATACAGAGTAGGTGCTCTATGTATCAGTAGGTGCTGATTTTTCCTAACGGTTGTAGCCGAACCAAAAATAATATAAAAAGATTACAAATTTATATGGTGTGGTGCTCTTCTGTGTTATGGTTCTTGATGAGTTAAATGCTATGATATGTGAATGATGAATTTTATGAAATGATTATGAGATTGGTGGAATAATGAAATGATGAATTGGTAGTTAAGTGTGACAGGTCAAGAAAAGTTGTAAAAATTGCTTTACAATGATTCACCCCCCC
>LPNX010240632.1:13462-38070 GCA_001517045.1 Pseudotsuga menziesii
TATGAAGGTGATGAGCAGAGGAGAACACAACTCTAATTCCAAAAGCAGATTGCAGCATCGAGGTTATAGTTAAAACGATAACTGAAGAGTAGTAACCTATCAATCCCAGCAAGGGCCATGCAAAAGGAGATTTTCTTGATGAGAAGGCATTAGAGAATTCTGACAATTGAGAGCTTATTGTTAGAGCTTATGTGGTTGTTAGAGCTTATTGTGCTTTTTTTCAATGCAGTTGTTAGAGCTTATTGTGCTTTTTTTCAATGTGGTTGTTAGGTTGTTATGTGGTTGTTAAAGCTTATTGTGCTTTTTGTCAATGCGGTTGTGGGTTGAAATTATTTACTTGTGCATTGAACAAATTTGAGGGGTTTTTAATTACGTTAGTATTAAATTTAGTTATTTGTGTGAGTGTGTATACTTACTTCATGGAACCAAGAATTCATGTTTTAATGATATATTATGTTACATAATTAATCGTTTTTAGTAATGTTTGGATATGAGATGTACTAATTTTATTTAAAAAATTAAATAGCAATGAGGGTAATGAGGTTCTCTCATGGAAGGAAGATGACACATATACCTAGGTAAGTGCAAACAAAACTAAATAAATAAAGTGACTTTTTAGCACCTTCAATATTACACATAAAAAATACTATACAAATACCAAACAAGTGACTTTTTAGCATCTTGAATATTGCACAGATTTGCCTAATTAAATAACCTATGCAGCAAACAAAACAAACGCTATCCCATCCCCGTGACAAAACATAAGCGAGCAGTTTCTCAAAGCACTATCATGAAGTGAAATTAGATGTCCAGCACATCAGATAATGCCATGGAGTAGCCAAAAAGAAATATGTCAAAACACTGTACTTTCAATGGCATGGTGTTGCAAGGAGTACACCAAAAAATGTCAATTCTATGAATTGCCAATTATCAAGTATATTCAAGAACTGGGGAGATAGTAGAGTTTCGTGCGCAAGGAAGTAAACCACTCCAGTGGCATTTTTAGAGAAGTTGCAACGATGGCCCCATAACTGCAAAATAGTGATATTACTGAATCGACTATCTATCAAATCAACAATATTCCAAAAATGGAAAGTACATCTCAATGCTACCAACTACATGAATATTCAATTTTTTTGTTAGGGAATCTTTCATGCAGGCAATTCTTAAAGTGACTTTGGCATAAGGCATCACTAATTGTTAACAACGCCTTAAATTAAAGCTAGAGGAACATTAGGGGATCTGTTCTCTCAATTGGACTTTCATGCAGAGAACACATCTCTACTTCATATTGAAATGTCAGATAACAGTTGATTTTACCTACAGCCTAGAAATTCTTGTTTGATATGGTCACGAGGGTAGTATTAACAAACAAAAAAAGGGATCCTTTATTCCAAAAAATGATTACTTAAAAATAACTTATGCTAATTTTGAGAATACATTATGCATGTACTTCTGCAACCATATAAGGTGACACTGCAAACAGTAATATTTTGTTGAAGTCACAATGCAAGTAGTATAATTTCATTGAAGTCACATTGCAAGCAGTAATATTTTGTTGAAGAGCACTAGTCATGAAGATAACCAAACTTGCATTATCTATGGGGATCGAATTGCAGTAGTGATGCAACGGAGGAAACCAGAAGGATCGAAGATGAACACTATCCAGGAGATGACATGGGACGAAGAGGAAAACTACCCAGGAAAGGAGGAGGTGCGGAGCAGTACCGTGCCATGCCATTTTTAGCAAAACCACACCTTATAACATAGAAACAAAGTTAAAGGCCCGAGTTATGAAAAGACATTTAAGGGCCATTGTTATGAAAGGAACATCTAAACTTGAAGGAGAATAATGCAACACAAGTGAATGCAATGAATAATAATGGTTTTCTAGCAGAGAGATTCATAATTTCAATGTATGCTTTTGCATGAGATCCAAGATTTTTTAGTGAGTATAAGGCATCCCAACCCATAACTTTAAAGTATGAGCAATTCTCTTAATTAAAAAAATTAGAAGAAAAAAGATAAGTGTTTATGGAAATGGTATGTCTCAATGTTAAAAGATATATAAAAATGCATGTAAAGATGCAAACTAGATAAATAAGAGAGATCAATAACATATGTGATTTACTAAGTATAGATATATAATTATCCATAAGAGAAATATCAAATATTGATGTTATATATCCACATTTGATTAGCTTAAGTTCTTGTTGCACTAGAATGGTAATAAGTTTACTAAAGGAGTCTCAAAGGAGCATCACAGTTTTCAGTTATTTCAATTATTAGTGGTCTAAGGTCAGCATTGAAAGAGAAATTGATAAGGTTAGCATTGAAAGAGAAATTAATGTTGATCTTAATCTTGATTCTTGAATGTGATGGTTAGTGATGCTTGGGTGGTTGAAGTTTTTTATAAGATTATTGGGTGGTTGAAGTTTTTTATAAGATTATATTGTGTCATAATATTATATTGTGGTATTTAATATTTGGATATTTTTTATGAGTCTAATAAGATGTTAGAATTGTGAATAATTTTAGTAGTGATGTTAATTTTGATGTAATGTTGTATGAATATTAAAATTTAAATTATGTTTAAAGGCATTCTATCATCATTTTCATTGGAAGCCCAATTAATTTTCTTTAAAGGAATTTGTAGAGAGAGAAGAAAGCACGCGCACATGTGCAATAATCCTAAATTTTAGTGTATTCAAATCAAGCATAAAATGGATTTTAACACAAGCAAGACTACTCTCCTACAATTATCATTTTAGCTAATAAACTATTGCTAACACAACCAAATAATGTGTGGCCCATGAACTCCCATATCTCTGTCATTATAGAAGATTAATGTTCAAATGAAAAACAAAAGGCAAAAACATGAAAGAAAGTTATCCAAATAGAAGGCTGTCGATGAGACCATCTATAGTGGATACAGAAGAAATAGGCTAGATCAGAGTCCAACTCTATATCAAGTAGTCTATCTTTCTGTCGAGCCATTTAGTTAGGAACAAGCTGCCTATCTTTCTGTCAATCCATTTAGTTATAACTAATAAACAATGTGCCACGTGTGATAACAAAACTACCAAATATCCAACAGAGAAGCTACATGCAGACTGAATATTATCCATATTTTCATTCTCCAAAGATCCAACCCATTAAAGGAAAATATAATACACATCATGTCGTAAGACAATTCATCTCAATCTAAGAGAATGCTTCTGACATTATTTAGCTACGACTTCAGCGTTGATCTCTACCAATGGAACTTCTGCAATAACCAACTCTAAATTTTTAGCTTTTGAGAAATTGGAAATAGCTTGGGAAAATACAATGATAAATCGGAGCCCAAATCCCCTATGTTCTCCTGTGCAAGAATATGTGTTGAATTCGATCTAGAGAAAGGGCTCCCTGAAGCCATCAACCTGTCCATTGACGGCTGGAGTCATCTATAGATAGTCGATTATGAGAAGATCCCTTTTAAATGCAAGTATTGTCATGAATATGGGCATTTCTCCAAGTCTTTCCCTAAAAAACCAGAGAATCCAATGCTGAAGAGAACCCAGAAGAAGGTTGGAATGTAACAAGTAGAAAAAAGAGTGTTAAAGTAGCACCAGTACATCCACGCCCCTCTATGGCAAAGAACGCAGCCAGAAATAAGTTTCAAGTTCTTTCCAATGAAGATATGTAAGCTGAGAAACCCGATGAGGAAGAGGAAGTTGTCATTCTCCAGGAGCAGGAAATTCCAAAAGAAGCACCCATCCCAAAGTAGAATGAATCTTTGGCTCAAGATATTCCTATCCAATCTCACCCTGAAGTTAGACCTGAATCATCTACAAATTATGGAGGTTTTGTCACTCGATCAAGGGAAAAAACAAATACGGAGGAAACTTCTGAAAACTCCAATGAAGAACAGGAACCTCGGTCCAGAAAGGGACATATCATTGCAAGATTGGATAGAGCGTTGGTCAGTACCCACCTCCTAAACAACTTATCCTTCCCAGAGTCCAATCTCCTTTGCTCAGCAGTCTCAGATCACAAGCCTATATGCCTCGTCCTTTCCTCGGTGGGGAATCTTGGGCCACTCCCTATTCGCTTTAACCCTCTCTAGTTGGAGTGAGAGGGAGTCTAGGGAATTATTTGCAAAGCCTGGAATTGCTTTATCCCAGGATCTCTTGCCTTTATTTGGGAGAAAAAACTGAAACAGGTAAGATTGCTCTCAAGCAATGGGCCACGAAGCATTACCAGGAACCTACCCTAAGGAAGATCGAAATTGTTAAACATATGGAACTATGCAAGAAAGTATGGAGCAAGCGGAAGTAACCAGGGAACTCCTGCTTCAAGAAATTGAGCTCGAAAAAAATTGCAAACCATCCTCAGACAGGAAGAAGAAAGCTGGAGGCTGCGGTCCAGAAACCTTTGGCTTTTGGGAGGCGACCAAAACACCAAGTTTTTTCAAAACTAGTGCAAAGAATGTCAGAAGTGGAATACAATAAGGTAACTAAAGAAGAACGATGGAACCACCATAACAGCCCAGGAGGAAATCACCTCCGAGGCAAGAAGTTTTTTTGAAAATATTTATAATGATGAAGAGGAAGTTTCGCACAAATATTTGGGGGAAATGGTCAGGGGTATTCCTTCTTTGGTTATCCCTGAGGATCACAAAGTTCTAGAATCCCCTATCTCTAAAGAGTAAATCAAGAATTCCATTTGGACTCTCCACCCAGACAAAGCCCATGGACCTGATGGCTTCCCTATTCGTTTCTATAGAATGTGCTGGCAAATAATAAAGAAGGATCTGTTGTGCCTTATCTCTTGGATGTCCAAAGGAAAGAAGGGAGGGGCGACCAATTTCACTTTCCTTTCCCTTATTCCAAAGGATACCCAACCCATCCTTTATTAAACGATTCAGGCCAATTTCTCTCTGTAACGCTTTGTATAAGATCTTCTCCAAAGTCTTATCTCTTAGAATAAAGACTATCATCCCTTCCCTAATCTCACCAAACCAGGGAGGTTTCATTTCAGGTCACCACATAAGTGATAACATCCTCCTTGTTCAAGAATCTATCCACTCAAGCATAAAAAAATGAGAAGAAGGTATGGCTATCAAGCTTGATCTAGCCAACATCTTTGATCGTATAAGGCGTGACTTCATTTTTTTGATCTTGGAAAAGTTTGGTTTTCCTTCTATTTTCATTATGAAAATCCAAGCATGTATAAATTCCCCCTGGATAGCTCCCTTAATTAATGGTAGGCCTTCATATTTTTTCAAAGCCAAGAGGGGAATTAGGCAAGGTTTCCCCCTTTCCCCCTTCCTCTACATCCTAGTTGTTGATTCTCTGAGTAGAAGACTAAATAGGTTCCTTGAGGAGGGTCAACGTCCAGGCTTTCTTTCAAACCTGGAGTTTAGCCTATCAATCATGATTTTTTCGCTAATGACACAATCTTGTTAGGCAGTGCCTCGCCTCAGATCACCAAGGAATTTCCTCAAGTCCCTTGATCTCTTTCTCCGCTCCTCAGGCAGTATGACGAATCTAGACAAATGTCAGCTATATGGGTGGAACAACAATGTCATTTCTCTTAGAGACATATCTTATATCCTAAACATCCAAGTAAACCATGACTGGACTCACCTCAAATATCTAGGGATCCCCGTCACTAAAAAATCCTTCTCCTCTGCCTTATGGAATCCAGTTATCCAAAAGATCAAAAGTAAGATTCACTTATTGGGCTCCAGGTGGCTCAATATAGCAAGGAAATCCACTCTCACTCAATCTATCCTCTCCTCGTATCCCATTTACACAAGCTCTATGATTCTGGCCCCTAAGATAGTCATGAATAGTATTAGCATGGAAATAATAAAATTTCTTTGGAAGGGAGGTAAGGCCCATAACTAAAAGTTTCATCTAGTAAATTGGGCCATGGTCAAGAACCCTAAGCATAAATGGGGGTTGGGCATTAGAGACCTAGAGCAAATGAACGAAGCTTTGGGTGCTAAAATGGTCTGGAGAATGGTAATAAGAAGTAAGGACTGGTGGAAAGAAGTCATAAGGAAAAAATACATAAGGAATCCCAAGTCTAAAATACTCAATTACCCTTGGGAGGGAAGGGAACCTCCATCTAGCTTATGTGCAAAGCCTCTCTCAATATGATTCAATCCAACTTCGAGTGGATCCCTGGAAAGGACAAGAAGATTAAAATTTGGACTGATATAATCTTGGGGCACCCCCTATCCTCGGTTCATGAGTTGGAAGATATATCCAAATGGGCTGGTGATAATGGTATATTGACCCTCTTCGAACTTTCCACTTGGGATCAAAATGGTAACTGGAAAGGGTGGAGAGCGCTCCATCCTCCCAAGCATTTGAAGCATGCAGTGAATCGCTTGCTCTCGCTCCTCCATGGATTGGATCCTATCTGTAAAAATTCAAGAGATGCTATCGATTGAGGCAATAATGGTAATTACACGGTCAAGGAAGGACTTAAGTTTTTTTTTTCTAACACAACCAATGCAACCAAAAATATGTGGAAAAAGGTCTGGCATCTGGATCGCATCTCCAAAGTAAATAGCTTTACCTGGTTGTTAATGCATAACAAATTGCTTACAGCTGACAACCTCAGCAAAAGAGGAATCGAAGGCCCCTCTCGATGTGCTCTTTGCAATGTTGACTCTAATACGACTTCACATCTTTTCCTTCAATGCAGTGTTTCTCTTCAAGCTTAGAGGTCCATCTTAATCCCCTTATGTGCCCATTTTAGGCCTCAAGAATCCCTTGGACAACTCCTCGTGGACTGGAATAGTCTCTTCCTGGGTTCCCTCAGGAAAAAAATCCATATTAAAGTAGTTGTGGAACAGTATCCCCAAACATTTATGCTGCCAGATTTGGCTAGCCAAGAGCAGGTCAATTTTCAAAGGTGAGAAAGTGGTTTTCAATCGGATCGTTTCAAAAACAATTGGTATGACATCAGAAAAATTGACTTCAAGAGGTATTAGTCTCCTAGAAATGGAAGACTTATCTACTCAAGCTTCTAGATGGTGCAGTACTTTGCTTCAGAGGAACTCCCCTCAATCCAAATCTATCTAAACCAATCATCCTTGGGAGATAAGGAAAAATTCTGATGAATTTACAAGATGGCTTCAAGAGAAGAACTCTTTCGCCTTATTCTTTGATGGTTCCTCAAGAGGCAACCCAGGGGAGGTAGGTGTGTGGGGGGGGTCATTCTTGACCCTAGAGGAAAAATAGTAAAAAAATTTGCTTGGAGATTGGGCCACAAGAAAAATAATGAGGCTGAGTGGCTGGCATTTCTTCAAGGTCTAGAGGCTTTAGACAATGCCATCTCTAGATTGCTAGTCTTTGGGGACTCGCGGCATGTCATTCTTAAAATGATATCCAGCTATACATCAGGCTCCATCAAATGCAGAAGGTTGTATAACAGGATCATGCAACTTCTGCTCCCAGCTGGCATCGACTATTTCCACATCCTAAGAGCGAATAACGCCCAAGCTAATGCTTTGGAAAATACAGGTGCTTCTCTCTCCCAAGGCTTTATCTCTCTAAACAATGAGAAACCTAGTCCTAAACCCATCCCCTAGCCCAACCCAAGGACCTCTCTCCTCTTTACAAAGACAAGGGATTCTTATTGAGCAAACTTTAGTTTTGTCTATGGTCTTAGCTACAGTTGGTAGCCCCTACATGCAAAGGGACATGTGGCCTCCTCCATCCCCCACCCTTAATGCACCTCCCACTCATTTAAAATCGGCCCTCTCAAGACATAAAGGCGTGTTTAGTTCCCACACTTATGCCCACACCCTCTTTGGTATGATGGCTCTCTCCCGAGATTTATACCGCCTCTCTCATCTCTTGTGCTAGTCATTCTTCCTCCTTCCTGTTAACAACTCCTCTGATGATAAGGTTTAGCTCTCCTCACCTCCCTAGTTTCTTGAAGGGTTGTTCATTCCTGTTGATTTCTCGTGTGGTTCATCCCTATTGATTTCACGCGAAGGGTGGTTCATCCCTGTTGATTTCTTTCCTCATTCTTTGGTTTTGGTGAATATTTAGGCTCTTTTCCCCCCTCTGTCCTGTCCATTTTCTGTGTGTGGTAAGGGTAGGGGTGACACGTCGTCTAAGCGTGAATATTATTTCTCTTGTGGCAATGATATTTTAAGCAGTTAGTGTTGGCCCCCTAATGAATTATGTAGTCATTTCTCATCATTGTTTCTAGAGGTATTCGAGGGTAGGATCTCTATCTCTTTGTTGGATTCAAGGGCTTCTCCTGCACAAGCGATTCCCTTTCCTGGTTGCATGGACAACAGCATTCACGGAATCATTTTCAAGAAAAGCTATTGTGGAAAAAATCTGCTTCTTGTGTTGAACATGGACCACGGAAGAATTGATGCAATTGAAAGGAGCATCGATG
This sequence comes from Pseudotsuga menziesii, assembly GCA_001517045.1. Taxonomy (NCBI): domain Eukaryota; kingdom Viridiplantae; phylum Streptophyta; class Pinopsida; order Pinales; family Pinaceae; genus Pseudotsuga; species Pseudotsuga menziesii. The sequence continues at coordinate 21,878 of LPNX010240632.1, forward strand.
AAGGGTTCATTAACCTAAAGATAAATATCCAGTGCTTGTTGGATTTCATGGCCGTAGGAATTACCGACAACATAGAGACTGCTACGGAGGTCAAATAGTTAGTGGAGGATGTTCTATGTGTTTCCTATCAGACTAGTTTCCATGACTCAAGAATCGATGATAATGAGATGAATCTGAAAGAGATAATGGAAAAAATTGACCGCATTCAGGAGGATCTCTAGAATTTGGTGCAGCTGAATAAGGGAAGTCATGCTCAAGAAAATCCTGGAGCAATCACTCAAAAGATGAAAGAAGAATCCGTCACCCAGCTTGTGGGGCATCCAAGCAATCTGAAATGATTTTCTCTTAGCTTATGTTTTTTTGTATTGTAATAAATCAGCAGTTTGTTCGTATTTATAGTACACATGTAAAAAATCAAAACAATAGCACCTCTATCGGCTTTAGAAGGCTCTCCTTATGGGATTTTTTGTTTCTGTATCTACTTTACTCCTAGAATCTTATATATGATGTGATTTTGTATTGAATGGTTGTGCACAACCTGTTTAATATACTGCTTTTTTAGTTTCATTTGAAAAAAATTAGTTATATTAAATAATTTTTTAAATAGATAATAACATTATACAAGAAATAACATTTATTGTATAAGTAATTTATTAAAATTTATAAAGTAATTTTCTTCTCACATTATACTCAAGTGAAAATGGGAAACTTTAGGTTAACATGCACAATAGCGAGTCTAGCTCAGGAGTAACAGTTAACTTAGGATGAAAAATTATAAATTTAGATCCCCAAGTGAACACCTATGGTTCCATTTTCTTATAGTGATCATGGAACTAAGATGACATCTATCATAAACTCCCCCGTAGTAGATTCAAGCCCCAATCGTTCAGTTGTGTCAAGTCCTCAATCTCCTAAGTCTACCAAATCAATTTATAACTTACAAAAATAAATAACATTACTTACACTGCTTTTACCAAGGATGTTACAATTTTGAAACTTCTTGGTCATAAAAAATTTATTATTTATATTTACAAATGTCTTTTTTCAAATTTTACAAAAAAAATATATATATTTAGTAGCTAGTAATAATGAAAAAAAATATACATTTTCATTTTTTTTAACATTTAAAAGCTATTTAGAATGAAAAACATATATATTTTGGAAGTTTCTTCTTTAAAATTTTCTTTTAAATAAGACATTTTTTTGGAAATTTTGTAAAAGAATGTGAGAAAATAAAGAAATTTCAAACTAACAACATGAAATTAACCAAGAATATCAAGAACTCACTTTAATAATGAATTCATTTTTTTAAATTAAAACGAATATTTTTTTTATTAAAAAAAAATTGGTTGGGCCTTTACCCAATTACATCTATTCCGAGATATACATTTCCTTGCCTCCATACCTTCTCATTTCTAGATTATGGAATATGATGCAACATACTAGGGCCTTCATTCAAACTCATCATTCCCAGAGGTAGTTGACAGCCGTGATTTGCTTTGAAATCTACCATCTTATTCAATTCACGAAGAATATGATAAGAGGTTACAGAGACACGGTATAACAAGATAAAATGCAGCCTTTGCATTATCATGTTTAAGCTGATATTGTTGAACTTTGTAGCACAATTTAAAACTTTAATTATAATTTTTGAATCTCCAAATATTTGAAGGTTGTTATGTTTAGCTTCCTTTGTGAGTTGGCAGGTTTTTAGAAGAGAAAAAATTTATGCTTGATTATTTGTAAGTTGTCCTAATCCCCAGCTGAAGTTGGTTTCTAGCCTTCCTCTCGGGTATTAAATCAATCCCCCTGACCTAGCTTTCCATGGATTTCCTTTTGACACTCCATCGAAGAAGATTGATACTTTATTTTTTCTTTGCCACCATTCTGAAAATTCTTTTTCCAGAAGTCTCACCTGCCAAAATGGATTAATAACATGTCTGCCAGAACCCAACTGAGTTTTATCCGCATGCAGTGATCCAAGCCAAATATGCTCAGCTTTGAATTTAAGGGCATCAATTTGAGTATTTCCCAGAACTTCCAATAGCAAAGCCTTAACTTTTATTGCTACGATTTCTGGTTTCGTGATTTTACTGTTAAAAATCAAATAATTTCTTGCTAACCAAATTTTCCACCATAAATATTTTGGAATGGCTTGCCAAATTTTCCTCCATTCATGACTGGTTGAAAGAATTACTGGGTACCTTGACATCCAGTTTGCAAACAGACTTACAAGTTGAATGTTTAAAGGATTTGAAACCAACAGCCCACTCAAAATATGCACCCAGGCTTTCTGAGTAAAAATACAACCAACAAAAAGATGGTCTGAAGTCTCTACTGCTTGATGACAAAGACAACACCTAAATGGTCCAAAAAATCCTCTTCTTGATAGGTTTTCACCTGTTAGATATTTCTAATGCATTACTATCCAAGTAAAACAATTTACTTTTAAATACTGGTAGAATTCCAAATTGCTTTCCAAAAAGAAGCGCTCTGAATTGAAGCCTAGTTTGACTGAAGTGCTTGAAAACCATATGTTGCTGAGTAATTTTTGGAAATTCCTCATCCCCAAACATCTTGGCACATAGAGTGAATTGGTGCTAGTCGATACAATTTAACAACCAACAATTTTAGTTGAGCGATCAGCTAGAAATGGCCACGTTCTGGCAAAGCTGGGAATGCCCACGCTGCCCAATTTCCATTTTTGTCCCATGAAGAAATATTAGACAATATTAAAAATCCTTTGTTGACAAGCCAGAGTTTGATCTCTGAAAGAGATGAGTCAGTGTTTAATGGAGAGTTGCCTTTGATTTTGTCATCCCATAGTAAAATTTGCCTTCCATTTCCCAGTATGCGATAAAGTTGCTGATGAAAGAATTCTAATCCTCTTCTGCATAAATTCCATGTTATAGAACCTTTAGGGGTATTTTTCATTTGTAAATTTCTTAGAGTTCCTCCTTTAAGATATTTTTTCCAAAATATTTGACTTACTTGGTGTTTTCTATTAGAGAAGAGTTGCTACAGCATTTTTCCTCTCATAGCAAGATTAGCCACTCTTGGGTCTCTGATTTGCAAGCCACCTTCTAAAATAGGTATTTAAACAATATCCCATTTAAACAAATGCATTCTACTCTGATTTCCTTTTTCGCCTCTCCAGAAGAAATATATGATCAGCTTAGATATCTAATCCATAATCGCTTTTGGAGCCAGAAGAAGAGAGGATTGGTAAATTGGGAGAGCTGATAGAGTGGAATTAATCAATATAAGCTTCCCTACCTTCGTTAGCCATTGACCACCGCAGAAGGCAATCTTTGCTTTTATCTTGATAATTATTTCCAGCCATAGATAAGGATTGTTTTGTCCCAGGGTTAATGGAAGACCCAGAGATTTTACCTTGTCCCATGTGTCATATCTAGTAAAACCTAAAATTTGTGATATGTTTGCAATTGTTGAGTGATATGTGTTCCATCCATACACAACGCTCTTTTGATTGTTAATAAGATCCCCTGAAATAATACAGAAATATTGCATAATTTCTTTAAAAACTCTTGCCATCCTTAGCAAAGCCCCTCCCAAAAGCAACATATCATCCGCAAAGAGAGAATGGTTGATAGAGTATACTCCACTTGCTGACTTGATGCCCGAAATAATCCCATCGTTTTCCTTGCTGTTAACTTTCTACTCAAAGTATCAGCCATCAAAATATGCAACAATGGCGAGAGGGAATAACCCTGTCGAAGACCCCTAGTTGCTTGGAATAAGTTTGATGGTCTACCATTTACTAATGGTGCTATCCAAGGTTTGTCAGTACAAGCTTTTATCAATTTAATAAATGCAGAGCTAAATCCAAATGAACGAAGAACTTTGTAAAGAAATGATAGATTTACCCTATCAAAATCATTTGCCATATCAAGTTTTATTAACATGCCCTTCTCCTTTCTTTGAAAGCTGGAATGCATTGCTTCCTGAACTTGAATCTCATTGTCCAGAAGGTGTCTCCCTTTTACAAACCCAATTTGAAGAGGAGAGATCAACTTCCCAAGCAGAGGTTTGAGCCCGTTAGCTAAGAGTTTAAGGAAGATTTTATAAGATGCATTACAAAGTGAAATAGGTATGAACCGATCAAAAGTAGTTGGATTAACTTCTTTAGGAATTAATGCAAGGAAGGTGGAGTTGGTACATCCACAAAATTTGGATTTTAACTGAAATGATTTAATCATCCTGAGTAAATATTTTGTGATTACTACTCAAAAAACTCTATAAAAGTGAAAAGAGAATCTATTTGGGCTTGGGGTTATATCCTGTTCCATAGACCATATAGCATCAATGATCTCCTCCTCTGTAAAAGGCTTCATTAACTCACCATTTTCCTCCTCACTCACCAAACAAGGAATGTTGGACAAAAAATATGAGTTTAAGTCTAAATCAATAGAGCCATCCTCTCTAAATAGGAACTAAAAATATGCTTCAGCGGCTTGTTTTATTTGAGTAATGCCTTTAAAATTTTCACCAGTCAAAGAGGAGATTTCAGATATATGATTATGGGAGAGTCTAGATCTATACTGTTTATGGAAAAATGAGGTATTATGATCTCCTGATTTGAACCAAGTGTTGTGAGACTTTAGTATCCAATATTCTTCTTCCTGCTTAAATGCTCAAAAGGAGATAAACTGTCCTTTTTTCTCTTTTTCCAACATGGTAGAGGAGATTTATGTTTCTTCCATTTCCAATTGAATCTCCTCCAATTTTTCCAAATCCTCTTTTCTATCGCTGATTGGATTTAAGAGAATGCTTTACCCATTCCTTTAACGTTAATTTAGTGTTTTTTAATTTTCTCTCCCAAACATAATTCGGTGAGCCAATAATAGGGATACTCCACGCCTTGGTTATTGTGTTAAAAAAACCATCCCGGTCTATCCAAATAGGACTGAACCCAAAAGGGTATGGGGTCGAGGTCTTCTTCATCACCAAACTGCAACATTATTAGTTTATGATCCGAATAAAATTTGGGCAAGATAGTGGAGGAAATAATCTTTTTTTCCTGCAAAAAAGAGCTCTGAACCAGGAATCGATCCAACCTCACTGAGATATTTGTTGCCCCTATTCGATTATAAGGCCAAGTGTACTTGCATTTTCTTGGTTTAAAGTCTAACAGATCCCATAACAAAATGAGATTCTCCATCGATTTATGCATGGGATCTCTCCTGCATGTAATCCTCCTTTTTTTTCTTTTGGATCCAATGTAATGTTTAGATCCCCAGCCACGATAATATTTGAGAGAGCATTTGGAGCAAGAAAATATGCTAGATAATTACAACATTCTCTTTTCTCTTGGCAATTTATAGGTACATATAGATTAAAAATAGCCAGTGAGATCTTACTTGGAATGTGACGGAGCTCAGTAAATTTCCAATGCTGAGCTGCAAGTGAGTTTTCCAATGAGAACAATTCTTCTATCCATAGGGTTGCAAGTCCACCAGATGATCCCCGTGCACTCACAGCCTTCCCTGCATTCTTTTTCCAAATATTTTTTCTTAAGGAAAGAAGAGTGTCCTCTTCTATTTTTGTCTCTTGGAGTAGAAGAACATCAGGAGAAACCAGTCTTATAAGGTCTTTAACAACTTCAGCTTTTGAAGGATTTTCCAGCCCCCTGCAATTCCAATAGACAATGTTCATTATTTATTATTGATAGAAGGAAGAGGGCCTCCTTTTGAATGTCTAGCCCGAGTATTCCTGCCAATTGACATCTCTAGTGTAGCTTGACTTCCTTGCATCTTCAAACGTTCAACTTCTTCTTCCCGAAACTTGTTAAGAGATTTACGTCCTTCTTTTGAAGACCTCTCAAGGGATTCTTCTTCATATGAACTAGAATTATCTATAGGTTTCATTTTTTTTCCATTTCTGCATATGTGGGAGAGTATCCATTAGCAGAAGTACCAAGATTTGGCTCAGCTAATTCTTTATTTTCTTCTCTTATATGGTCTTGAGATTGTGGAACTTCTCCCTCTTCAAGCACTGAAAGCACTTGTTCTTCTAGATTGATCAACACTTCAAAATTGTTTTGTGATGTTATTTCCTTCATAGCTTCTCCAATTTCATTCTGTTTATGTCTGATGGGATTACTACCTGACTCCATTTCTCCTCTTTTTCCATTTGATTTATTTCTTTGCTTTGTTGTACTTTTTTTTTGAACTTGTGTCCATTGTTCTCCCTTCTCTTTGACAGCTTCTTCCTCAACTTTCTTCTTACATGATCTGCCAAAATGCCCATAACTATGACAATGTATGCACTTAAAAGGAAATTGCTCATAATTGAGCTCCTGCACAGGTGACCAATCTGCTACTGTCAAATTCATCATTTCAGGGAGCCCTACCTCCAAATCCACTTCAATACATATTCTGGCACAAGTATATTTTTCTCTCCTTTGAGCCCTATCTATATACTTTCCCAATGTATTCCCTATAGCTTCTAGAGACTCCAAATTCTAGCAATGAAGATGAATATGCAGCAGCCTAACCCATACAGGAACAACAGAAGGGACATCTTGATTCATATCAAAGTTCGGTGTCCACTTGTTCAGGTAAAGCCCTTGAGGGCCCATGAAATATGGTTTGTTTCTAAATATTAAATCTTTGTCTTTTAAATTTTCAAAAAAAAATATGTAATATCCTTTACCTATCATATTGTTGCATATGCTTTCTAAGATAAGGGGCTTCCAATTCCTTTGAACCCACCCATCGATTTCCTTGGGGGATGGCCAAAGACCAGTATAATGGCCAATAAGACCCCGATCTGCAATATTCATGGTTGATCGGCAAGGTTGTTCTGCAGGTAAATCCACCGAATGAATGTTCTCTAATTTCTTGACAAATTTCTGCTTATTCTGACTGAGCTTCCTCTTGCTTCTTGCTGCTACCAATCTCCTGAAAGCAGTGAGTTCAAGGGGATGGGAGGAACCCCCTCCAGCGGCCATGGCAAAAACACTCAGAGCACCGCCAAAAAATCTTAACCCCGCAAACACTTTCTACTGACCTTCTCATGGAGGGTCGAGCTTCACCCACGAACACTCAAAGCGCTAAGGAAACCCTGCAAAGAATTCTTGATGTTCTTCGAGGAGAGTCGATTCACCAATCTAGGAAAAAAACAAAAATCTTCTTGGAGCGAATTTTCAAACTTCCCTCCATGCCTAGATATGATTTTGCTATAATGAATTCACTTTTTAAAAAAACAAAAAATTACAATAAACTCTAAAAATCGTATCAAAATATTTAAGCATCACAATAAAATATTTAAAAAATCAAATATAAAACATAGAATATAAAATTAAATTTATAACATTAAAAATATCAAATATAGAAATAAATAATACTTTTTAAGTTTTTATGAAAAGTTTTTATTTTTTAATTTAAAAAACTAATATAATAAATAAATATTAGAAAAAAAATAAAATAAAATTAAAAAACAAAATACATAATATAATATATATTAAAGAATGGTATGTTTTATATGATTAAAGTGTAAAACTTTAAAAAGGGACCACTCCACCACCTCCTGGAGTGAGGCTTAAGGGGTGGTGCTTGTTAGGATATTTAAACACTTAGGAGTTAGTTAAGATCAACTTGTGTAATATATCCGTTAGGTAAAAGTGCCTTTCTTTAGTATGCATTAGTATGCATTTGTAAATATTCTAATCCGACGGTCACGATATGTTCTAGACATAGAGTGATCCGACGGTTCAACTTTTCTTAGATCATACCTACCATTGATCTGTGGCTTAACACCCAATTGGTCTATGATCTCTATTTAAAGAGCATAGAGGGTCATTGGCTAGTTGATCGATTATGAGAAGCTCATGTAACTTTATTTCTTTTGCATAATAAATTGCTCCAAGTAGCTAATTGGCTAGGGCCGTGGACTGTTTCCCTCTCGAGGGTTTTAACCACGTGACAAACATCGGTGTGTCGATATGTGATCTATTTGTATGAAGCGGTATCTGAAGGTGTTCGGTCTTTTGGGAGTACCCTGTGAACCCGAACATGGTATCAGAGCTTTTATGAAGAGCCGCTTTCGGTTTTGATCAAGATCTGGAACCGATGTTGCCGAAACTTTGAAAGGGTTTCTGGTTCTGGATTTTCTGTGCATCTGTGGCCTGTGGGAGCTATTCCATTGTGTCTGGAGCACCGTTTCCATTTGGAAACAGTTTTCATTTCACCGAAAACCATTTTCGTTTGCTCCAGAAACACTCATTTCGGCAAATCTGAAGGTATAATGTTACAGTGACGGACTTGTTTTTTTTAAATCTCTCATATTTTATCAGTTTATTATTAGATCTTTTATGTTTAAGTCTCAGACTATTGTTTTCCCTGACTGCGTATGCTCTTTGCCGTGCACCTTGTGCGATCGCGGTGAATCAGAAACGGCAAGGGAAAGTTTTTTTCTTGTCTTATCGGCTATGTATGCTTTTGCCGTGCACCTTGTGCGATTACGACAAATTAGAAACAACGAGAAAACCTGAAAACGTAGACTTTCCGGGTAAGCTAACCTAGATCTAACCCCATTGAGTGGAAAAAGTTTTCTTTGTTTTTCGTTTTTTTGTGATTTGCAGGAAAAAAAAGCAAGCACGGAAAACGAGAGAGAAGAGTATTAAAAAAAAAAAACCCTTTCTCTTTCCATACTTTTACGTACCTTTTAAACTTAGCTCACTTGGTCCAAAGTTGCTTTACACCTTGATAAGTCTTGAGTTCAAGTTTTATCAAGCTACTTTTTAGTGCATGCAATTTCTATTTTCAAGTTACTTTATTGTGAAAGTGCATCTCACATAAATAAAATAAAATAAAAGTGAGTCACTTAAGTTTTTTAATTTATTTTCGCACTATTTAAAAGTCACATTATTGTAAAAGTGAACATCACTTATTCTATAAAAGTGAGTCACTTCAAAACAACTGTATTGTAAAATTGATTATCAAAGGTTGATCTTGGGAATAGGGGGCTTCTTTTTTTTAGTTGGTCAAGTTAATATCTGCCACGTTACTATTGGGGACATCTTCAACATTTTCTTTGATCAAGCATAACTTCATCATCCGGAATCCGTTTTAAGTGCCGTTTTTTTTAAAACTACATATTTTTTCGAGCTCTTTGCATCCAGACAGTTAGTTTCTGTTCTTTCAGCCATTATTTTATAGTATGGCCTCCCCTTGTGATATTATACTTACAAGTTCTAACTATTTCTCATGGAAATCTCGTATGGAGGATGTTCTGCGAAGTAGGGGACTTTTCGGGATAACCTCAGAGAAAGAAACAAAACCCACTGATGATGATATGAAAATTAAATGGAAAAATAGATGTGATGAAGCTCGTGGATTGATTGGGATGTCAATCTCTACTGATTTGCGATTCCACATATCTGGCATTGATGAACCTGATAAAGCTTGGGAAAAGTTGGAATCTGTGTTTGGTAAACACAATGAAATTCGGGGTCATCAACTTGAGAATGAGTTGCTTTCCTTGAAACCAAATGATTTTTCATGCATTCAATACTATTTATCTAAGTATAAAACTCTTATACTCTTATATGCAGAATGCAAGATTAAGAAAGAAGACAGACAATGTATTTATCATATTCTTTCCAAACTTGGACCTGCATATTCTGTTTTTGTATCTACATTCTACTCCATGAAAGAATCCTTGACTGCAGCTAGCTATTAAGGGCCTAGCCTTAAATCCTTTTGTGATTCCTTAATTAGAAAGCAAGATAAGCTCATTCATCTTGGAATAATTAACAATGCAGATAGATCTAGGAAAGCCTTATTGACCCAATAGAAAGAAAAGTCCAAGCCTCCCAAGAAACAGAATTTTCGCAATAATAATCCAAACAACAAGGGTCCCAAACCCTCTCAGTAAGCTCCTTCTTCAAAAAATGACAAAATATCCAAGCAAAAAGGAAAGAAGACTGAGCGTCATTGAAATTTTTGTGGGAAAGATAATCATGATGAATCTAAATGTTTTAAGAAGATGGAAGCCTTGGAAGCAACAATGAAGAAGCACCACATCAGCCTAGATTCATCTTCAGAATCTAACACTCATGGACATGCACTTTGTGCTTCTGGTTACTCTTATACTGCATCTTCTTCTTCTACTTCAAATGAATGGCTTATTGATTCTGGCGCATCTTATCATATGGCTAAGGATCAAGCCATCTTTTCTACTATGCATGAATGTAACACCAAACAAATATTTCTCGGTGATGATAGATCTCTAAGTGTTGTAGGATTTAGAACAGTTCCAGTAGAAAATGGTCATTTCAGTGATGTACTATGTGTTCCAAAAATTTCCTGCAATTTGTTATCAGTCTATCAAATTACTCATTCAGGTGAAGGTAAAACTGTGATGTTTACACCTCACCAAGTTGTAATCAAGCATTTTAAAAATCTTCAAAATGTCCTTGCTACTGGAATTATTGATGATATTACTAGGTTGTACAAATTTAACAACTTTGGGTCATCACCTTTTCCTTCAGTTTTTGTTGCTCATAGTGATAACTTGAGTAAACTTTGGCATGAGCGATTTGGTCACTTAAATTATCGCTCATTGCAACAACTATGTAAAGACAATATGGTGACTGGTCTTCCACTGGTATCTTGCAAGGATGGTGTTTGTTCCGGTTGTGTACTCGAAAAACATCATCAGGATAGTTTTGACAAACGTGCCTCTTGGCACGCCTCAGTTCCCTTGGAGCTTGTGCATAGTGACTTGTGTGGCCCTCTTCCATCTGCTTCCTTTTTTGGTTTCAAATATTTCTTAACTTTCATTGATAACTACTCCAGACGCACTTAAGTTTATTTCCTAAAATTTAAGAGCGAAGTATTTAACATGTTCTTGGCCTGCAAGGCCCTTGTTGAAAAACAATCTGGTCATCAAATTATTAAGTTAAGATCTGACAATGGAGGAGAATATGTTAACAACAAGTTCACTACTTTTTGCACTAAACAAGGAATCCAACAACAGCACACTGTTCCATATACACCACAACAAAATGGTGTAGCTGAAAGGAAGAACCACACTTTAAAAGAAATGGCTAATTGTATGATCCAATCTAAGGGACTAAGTCTTCAATATTGGGCTGAGGCCATAAATTGTGCAAATTACATAGTTAATCGCACACCCAATAAAGTTTTACAAGATATAACACCGGAATAAGCATGGAGTAAAATTAAACCAGATGTAATTCACTTTCGTGTGTTTGGTTGTGAAGCATGGGCTCACATTCCAGATGAAAAATGGAAAGCATTACAGCCTAAAAGTGAAAAGTGCATATTTGTTGGATATTCTGAAGATGTAAAAGGTTATAAACTTCTTCAGCCCCATTCACATGATATAATCATTAGAAGAGATGTTAAATTTGATGAAAATCTCTTGGCCTGCGAGCCTAACTTGGCGGGTGTGCCATCTTTGGCCTGCGAGCCTGATTCGGCGATTGTGCCTTCTTCTTCTTCTTTCAACTTCCTTGACGGGTTTTCAACTCCAGTTTCTGATTATGACAGTGAGGATGAAAATCCACCTCCGCCTGCTCATGTTCCTCCAATTGCACCAGCACCAATACTTCCTCGATGGGTCCGTTCAACATGTGAAGCAGCTGGTGATCTTGCAGGTGATCCTAGAGATCAACGTCGAACACGTTCTCAATTTCAGCGAGCCTCTTCTCTTTTGGCTCAAGTTTCTGAGAATCATGATCCAAAAAATTTTACATAAGCTTCAGGAAATCCAGATTGGGATGCAGCTATGGATGAAGAATATCGTTCCTTAATGGCAAACGATACTTGGGATCTTGCTCCTCTTCCAAAAAGAAGAAAACTTGTCAGATGTAAATGGGTCTATAGAACTAAGTATGCATGAGATGGAAATGTTGAAAGACTTAAGGCAAGGTTAGTTGCCAAAGGTTTTTTCCAAGTTGAAGGGATTGACTACAATGAAACCTTTGCCCCTGTAGCAAAAATGAACTCCATCCACCTTGTTCTTTCCCTTGTAGCCTTACATAACTGGGAAGTCCATCAAATGGATATCAAGTCTGCCTTCTTACATGGTGATTTACATCAGGAAATTTACATGGAACAACCTCCTGGATATGTTCAGAATAACTCTAGTCTTGTTTGTCTCCTTAAGAAATACTTATATGGCCTTAAGCAAGCTCCTAGAGATTGGTATGCCAAAATGGATAGCTTTCTCCTTGACACTGGTTTTTCTAGATGTCATTCTGACCCCAGTGTCTATACTAAGAAAGTAGGAAACCATCTCATTATACGTGTTCTTTATGTTAATGATCTTATTCTTACTGGTAGTGACCCTAACCTTATAACCCATGTGAAATCCAGTCTTAAGCAAAATTTTGAAATGTCAAACTTAGGACATTTGCATTATTTTCTTGGTTTCCAAGTCTTGCAAACCAAAGAAGAAATCTTCCTTTCCCAGTCTAAGTATGCTTGTGACCTTCTTCGTCGCTTCCGCATGGAAGATTGTAAACCAACACTTTCTCCCTTCCAGTCTGGAGTCAAACTTTCTGCCACTTGTACTTCCCTTGAAGTAGATGCCACCTTGTATCGTCAACTTGTTGGTAGTCTTTTATATTTGACTCATTCTCGTCCTGACCTTTCCTTTGCCATTGGTCATGTTGCCCGCTATATGCAAACTCCTCATGAAAGTCACTGGAAAGCAGCAAAAAGACTACTTCGATATATTCGAGGTACAATTCAGTTTGGGATTCATTACAGTACAGGGGGGGAACCTTTGTTGCTTGGTTTCACTGATTCAAATTCGGCCGACGATCTTGATGATCGAAATTCTACTGCAGGTTATGTTTTCAGTCTGGGATCTGGACCTATCACTTGGGCTTGCAAGAAACAACAAGCTCTTGCACTTTCTTCAGCAGAAGCAGAATATCGAGCTGTAGTTAATGCTAGTCATGAAGCTTTATGGCTTCGACAGATCCTTTCAGAGTTTGGATTCGAGCAGCAGCAGCCTACTCCACTTTGGTGCGACAATCAAAGTGCCATCAAGCTTGCCAAAGATCCAGTTCTACGTCAGCGCAGCAAATACATTGAGCTACACACGCACTTCATCACAAAATCTTATTCATGATAGTGTTATTGAAGTTCTCTATTGCCCTACAGATGATCAAATTACAGACATCTTCACCAAGTCTCTTACAGAAGCGAAGTTTTCTAAACTTCTATCTATGTTAGGAGTTCAGGAATGTGTCCTTAAGGGGGGATAGGCTCTAATGCCTCCTTCCTTCTCCTAATAGTGTCACTTTTGTAAATCATTCAATCCTATCCCAAGTTGTTCTTAAGGGGGGATGTTAGGATATTTAGACACTTAGGAGTTAATTAAGATCAACTTGTGTAATATATCCGTTAGGTAAAAGTGTGTTTCTTTAGTATGCATTAGTATGCATTTGTAAATATTCTAATCCGACGGTTATGATATGTTTTAGACATAGAGTGATCCGATGGTTCAACTTCTCTTAGATCATACCTACCATTGATCCGTGGCTTAACACACGATTGGTCTATGATCTCTATTTAAAGAGCATAGAGGGTCATTGGCTAGTTGATCGATTATGAGAAGCTCATGTAACTTTCTTTCTTTTGCATAATAAATTGCTCCAAGTAGCTATTTGGTTGGGGCCGTGGACTGTTGCCCTCTCGAGGGTTTTAACCACATGACAAACATCGATGTGTTGATCTGTGATCTGTTTGTGTGAAGTGGTATCTGAAGGTGTTCGGTCTTTTGAGAGTACCTTATGAACCCGAACAGCACTTTTCCCACAATTGTACTCCCCTTAAAACCTTACTTCATTCCTGTAAAAACCTACTAAACTCCTTAACATTATATGTCCATATGTTATACTAATTTTTTTAATAATTTTTATTACATCAAATTTTTTTCATTTGTTATTTTTATTGTATTTTATTATTTTGTTATTACATTAACATTTTTTTATTTGTTTTTTTTAATGTTTTCTAATATTTTGTGAAAATAAATTTTGTTTTTAATATTTTGTTATTACATTAAATTTTTTTTTATTTGTTTTTTATTGTTTTTAATTTTATTATAGTAATTTTTATTTTATTTTATATAGAAATTGTAGTCTTTTTGAATAATTTTTGTTTAATATAATGCAAATATTATATAGTGTTACTAATGGTTTAATAAATACAACTTTAAATTATAATTAAATACTATAATTATAGTATTTTTTGAAATAGTATGTTACCATTAGCATCAATTTTCAATTTAGGGCTTGGTTTTAAAGTTATTATGAGTTGTCTATACAGGGAACTTTTTTACCTTTATTTCCTGCTGGTTTTTATCAGTTTTTTCATAAATCTTCACTGAATTTTCAAAACCCCAAACGCTACTAGATCTTCTAGAGTGTGGGTGTTGGGTGTTTTCTTGTCAACTGATTTCATTTTGAGCTTAAAATCCTCCAACAAACAACATAAATTACAGATTTTGTGGACTAAATTCACTAGATTCAGAAAGAAAATCAGCCTGAAAATCAAAAAATTCCCGTGATCCATGTCCATTGTCAGTTCAAACTCCAAACGATATTCCATCACAGTATTTGTTAAAACAAACAACCCAAACAATCCTCCAAAGTAAGCTCGGATCAGAAACATGAAAGAATCAAGGACACTATTGATTGACAGAATTCGGATCTATGAATAAAACAAGAGAATAAAACATCTTTGTCAATGACTAATGATGTACACATAAGTTTTGAATCAGTACTATAATGCTCAATATAAAAGATTATTGTGTCTTCTTTCTTATTAAGAGCTTTTATTATCCAATTCTAAATGATATTTAAAAACTTTTTCAGATATTATAGTCAATACTTGTGTGATTTGCAAAGACCCCGGTATAAGTGCTCTTTTTAAGAATTTGGGCTTTAATAACCATTGACACTTATTTAGTTTAAGCAGCGTGTCTATCTTGCATCTGCATAAGAGAAACAACGGACAAAGATGGCATGTGTACAAGGCAGACAACGAATACTGATGGTCATTCCTTAAGCTCGAATAGATTTCCTTCACTCGGGTTGATAATGCTTTAAATTGATCTTTGCAATGTTGGTGTCTTGGCATAAACATAATTTGCAACATTGGACACCAACATATCTCTCTTCAGGATCTGAAACATATATAAGAGTCCTTTTAACATAGGCGAGGTCTAGTGCTTATTTTATAATGTGAAGCATTTACTTTCTTCTTATCCAACTTTCTCTCAATCCAATAACAGAAATGAACCATTGATAAACCTCAGATTGATAAAATTGTCAATTAATATTCATGGATAAACTATAGTAGCATAAATGAAATACTAATGAATACTAGAAAAATAAGTAATTAAAAAATCCAATAAGAATAAAATACGAAAGTAGACTTCTTATATATAATATTTTTAATTAAATATACAACAATACATATAACATTTATATATGTTTAAATATATACAATATTTTTAATGAAATATTAAATAATAACCATTAAATTTTAAACTTAAAAAACAAACATTCTTTTTTTAACATATTTCTTTTAAGGTCCAAAATTACTCTTTAAAAAAACAAAAAAATAATGCTAGAAAAAACTCCTAATTATTAATATAGTATTAATTATTTTAAGAAGAAAGTAAATAATATTTACCACTATTTACTTTTAGAATTAATTAATTAATGTTTAAATGTTTGTTAGGGTTAACTTTGACTTTTCTTGTTAAATTGAATTACAAAGTATGAAATTGAAAGGTATTTATTTTATAGTATTTTAATAATTAAAAATTGACTTCTTAAAATCAATTTTGAAAGTGTATCGTTATTCCATACACAAAAGACTAACACAACTGAAATATGCTAAGATGGAATAAACCCAACCTTTATAAAATGACAAATGATAAAACTATCAATTAATATATTTATAAATTGCGTAGGTTTTACTACTTTGAAATCTACACTCTTTGGTTTAATAGCCCAAATTTTATATATTTTTTGTGAACCTCTCGATTAATATGTGTTAGATAATAACTCCCGAATTTATTTATTCCATTGCAAAATCATTTATTTATACATTACATATGCTGGTTGAGTTTCATCTTCCGACTAGCCTTTTCAGCTTCCTACATAACTATTCATTTTCCTT